>SNQJ01S0024836.1:46796-64537 GCA_010110895.2 Picea sitchensis | reverse complement strand
TAAGCTAACAAATTTTTGGATAGCTGATGATGGAGAAGATTGTAGAAACAACAGCTGGCATCATGAGGATAACCACATGCTCCTAAAAGACACATGGAAAAATAGGAGTTACACAGCAAAAGAGAATCAAATCAGTTTGAAGCTTGGTTGGATTAGTCACCAACATTTTCCTGATCTATAGCATAGGTTGTTAAATACGTTGTTAGATCAAATAAATGTTTAGATATTTTCAAGGGAAGGAGGCCAACTCGTACCTCCAGCTGTTGCATCCCTTTTGTTATAAATAGATATATCAATTGCTTTAGTAGGTTCAGATGGTTGAACAAGGCTCCCTTAGACTGCAATATTTTGATGAAGTGACTGTGATCTAGTTATGTACTGGACTTACGACTTTTTGGCTAATAGAAATCAACTTCTCTTTCAGCTTATTTGTTTTCTGATTCTAAATGTTCATGCCTTGAATGATTCACATGAATGATTGTGGTGATGTTATGGTGGATGTTTGATCATTATATTACCATGATGTTTATTTAGCTTCCTTAGTTTTTGAGTTCAAGAAGATCTTGTGTTAAGAAACTTTCTTCATTAGGATTTTGTACACCTGATGTTTACAATAGCCCTTACATTCCTCTCATTCAAGTCTTCCCTCTATTCATACTTATTCCCAAACTATTGATTGAAGTTAGCCAAGACCTTGATTGTTGGTGCATGCTAGCCCTATTTTATGAGTTGGAACATTATCATTTTGAGTCTTTTTCCATTTGACCCTTTGAACACTCTTACATTTTACACATAACCTAATGGGTACTGGGCTTGCCTTCCATGCAATCTGAAGGTGACTCCTAGTGCTAACAGGGGGAATCAAAAGTCATTTTAGTCTTTTTCTTTGGATCTTGTGGTTGTGTCCTTGGTCGAGTTTTAGTCATCATGAAAAGGAGTGTTAGTTTTCATCAGTCACATCCTTCTAATCGCCATCATCACCTTGAAATTTCAGTTTGATAAGATGTGTGAAGTATCTCTAGCTGTTATTTTACCTGTTCATGTTGTCAAATCAGTTTGTGGTTTGGCGCTGCGAATTGGTTGCATAGGATAGTTGCCAGTTAGACCAGTTGTAGGCATCCCTGTGAAAATATGAAGTTATCAACATTCAGCTCTAGGTTACTAGGTACTCTATGAACTTTTCCACCTTGCTTTAAGGTCTCGAAAGGGTTGAGTGGTTGTTTCTCTTTGTGGCACTGTGAACTGATGATTGGCGCTGCAAACTGTCTTGGATGAGGTTTGGAGGTTAGGAAACTTGCAGGCATCTGAGTGAAAATCTGAAATTACCAGCATCAACCTCATAGCCATAAGGTACTCCATGAGATTTTTTGTCTTGTTTGGAGATCAAGAAAGGAGTGTGGCCACTTTTTTTCTCCTGGCACTGCGAACTGTCACAGGTGCTACAAACTCCACTGTGAACTCATTTCCTGTAGCAGACGCGTCTAAATATTTTATCATAAATCCAAAATGGTGATGTGGGTTTTTCTGAAATTTGTTTTGGAGGATCATGATAATGTCATTGACTTGCTGTAAAAATTTCAGCCTGACCCAGTTTGTAATTCGAGAGATATAATTAAAACACCAGTGCGCTGCAAATTGGCGTTGCAAACTCTCTGTTTTGCATAGTTGTTGGATATTCGCCTTGTTGGGAGGTTTCCACCTATCAAGGAGGGTTCAGACGAATTCTCAGAGATCAATTAGATGCTAAGGGAAACCTACACCTAAGTTTTAGATCCATTAAAGACCTCAGGGAGTGATTTGGAAACAATTTATTAATGACTTCCAACCATTTCCTCAAAATTTAGTAGTTTGTTGGATTTTTGTCTCTTTGACTGTTGCCACCTATCTCCAAGGTCTAGAATCGAATGAAAAAGATGGGATTCGACCTCCTAAGGATATTTTGATGCTATTTTATATTTAATGAAGGAGGTATCTCTTGGATAAGGGTTGGATTCGTGAGCCAAGACAGGCTAGAGAGAGTAGGAGCATGCATTTTCCCTGTGTGTGTTCATTTGTAAGCCTGAGAGAATTTTTGTCATGTAAATATTCCTGACATTGAAGATTCGTGAAATTTGTTATATCATATTGTGTTCTATTTTTTATCCATATTCATTTCTATCTTGCTTGAATGAATTGTAGCTTTTGAGGATCAATGGCTGTATTTGATTTATAGATTCTTGAGCAACAAAGGGTTTGCTGTGATTGCCTAAAACTCATTGTGTTTATTCAAGTAGTTTTCTAATCCAATTTGTAGAGAGGATGTTTGTTTAATGGATGATCTACTTTATGTTAACTTATCCTTTCTTCCATATGCCATCTCATAATCCATTTTTATGATATGCTTTTCAGTTTCCTTCTAACTTCAGGGTGTTTGTGTGACTCTATTGCCAATGGTGTAGCCTACTGATATTCAATTTGCTGCCCTCTCCCTTTCTTTCTCAATCTTGCTGATCCACCTATTCACACCAAAACTTATCTTTTACATTCTGATGGGTGCTGATCTTACACTTTAGTAGTCAAAGTGTGACTTTCAGCTCTAACACCTTATCCTAGGGATACCTAAGGAGATTATGTCTCGAGGCCCACATGTCCTAGACATGGAGTACCGAGAGCCATACAACTTGATATTGGCCCTGGAGGGACCATATTTTCTTCAGTGGATCCTATCTATCAACAATAGCAACATTTATCCCACTAGCCTGATCCTGAAGTAACAGTGGGTCTTGGTCCATGGGGTAATGAGTTAAAGTATTGTGGTATATGTTACTCTGATTTTCGAAGCATTTGAATATGTTGCATTGAACTCTCCTTTGCTTTATAACATTTTCTTAGAAATTATGCTATTTAACTTGTTCATACCTGGGGGGGGTGACATAATTCCCTAGTAAGTTGGTTCCCTTTAGGATGAGTTGCCACTAGGTGGGTCTATGAAAGGTCATCCTCCATTCCTTCCATACTTACCATTTTTCATCATTATCCCTCTCATCTTCCCCTACATTGGATTGAGCAATGGGTTTTCCACTCTAGGAAGGGTTGTACCTTTCCTTGTGGGAAGAAGAAGCTAAAGGCCTAGGGGGTAAAAGTAGCTAGCAAAAGTTTAAATCCAAAATAAAACCTTTGAGATGATTCGCCTAGAGATTCCCGAGAAAGCAATAAAAGGATTCTCAATAAGAAAAGGGGACCCGTAAAATAAAATAAAACTCAAGTTATAGTTGGTGGATGGGAGGTCTCATCATGAGCCGACCCATTAGGTCCATGGGCGCGTAGCGGTATGACACTACCATCTATCTGGTTACCAAACCATGGTAGTGGCTCTTGGTGGCATAACCAAGAGAAAGGGGGTCTCATCAAGAGCCAACTTTCTCATTTCCGTGAAGTGCTTGTGGGTAATGCTGTCACCATTGGTTACCACGCGAGGACAATGTCCCCCAGCTATTCACTTGAAAAGAAAAAAACAATAAGACAAAGAATAAAATTCATTGAATGGGCTAGGAAATAATGACATCCATGACAAGGTACAACTCACCCTCTACAGAGGCACCCACATGCAAGATCTACATTTCCCTGTTATCACTGCGCCCTTTGCCTAAACATTCCCCTTGCACCATTTCATACACTTACATGACCTAGATTGGTCTTCACTTGGGAAACACCCCAAAATTGAGGAGAATTAGCCCAATAGGACCTCTTGAGACCCTCTGCAAACCTAAGTTGCTAAATTGCATAACGTCTTTAAACATTTGTTTGGGTAAAGGGGGGGTTTGATGCACATGTTTGGGTAATTTTATTATTGGATGTGATTGACATTTATATGCTTCCTGTGACTTATGATCCCATGGAGGGAATCCCTGTTGTTGCTGCAGGACCATGCTCGGTGGACATGTACATATGGGGAGATGATTAGCTCAGACCTCCATGGGGCTAAAATCCCACTAGATGGATGCTATGACCCCAACTAGGGGCAGAGAGACATCAGAGGATGGATTGGGAAGGAAGGATGTTTCCCCTGAGACACTATGAGAGGCCTAGACCCAAGGGGGTCTTTCCCTTCCACCATGACCTTGGCCCTTGAAGGCCTCTGACATCACCATGCTGACCCTTGACGTCATCCAGTTAGGGTTTGGGCATTTATGAGGTCATTTTGTTGCTAGTTGGCATGTGTGGCATCATTTGAGGCCTCTGGAGGCCCAACATTTTTCATTTGAGGCCTAGTGTTCCAAGCTGGGGGTCTAACATCACCCTAGAGGGGCACAACGTCATCCCTAAAGTGAAATTAGGGTTTTAATTGTTGAATTTATGTAAAAACTGGATTTTTGATGTAACTGGTCATGTTGGCCCTTTATGACCTAAAATATGATTAAAGGTCATTGATATTGTATAAATAAGAGATCAAACTCTTGTATTTTTTCATCATTCATTCATCACTCAAGTGTATGTCTGAAATTTGGCCTTCCTTAAGTGTTCTTGGCTGAAACTAGTGGTGCACACTTCTTGCAGGAGACAATTTTTGGTGTATTTTGACTATTTTCATGTGGAGGATCTTAAATTAGTGTGATTTGTTTGATTATTCTTGGTGAAGTAAGTGGAAAATCTTCATTTCTTTATTGTGAATAAATTCTTATGGTTATTTTTACTTGTTTCATGTCTAAGATTATGAAATTGCTTGCTTAAAACACTAGGGGAAAGACATATGTTGTTATTTTTTTCCCTATAATCTTCCATGTAATAAAATTTCTTGAAAGACACCTAATTTGAAGTAGATACTAGATCCCTACCATTGTATAACTCTAGTGACCCTACATCCATTTCCCAATTGCATATTTTATTACATTTTGTTCAAGGAAAGGGAAAATCGCTAGGGCCTAACCCTTGTTACTTTCTAGAAAATTTTCTCTTGGAAGTGGATTTTTGAGGCCTTGGGATACCAACAAATCTCTTGTCCTCTCCATCCCTTTAAACATATCATTATCATTGCTATCCTTCCTTTAATATTTTCTTCTACCATTAGTGATTCCATTTACCCCAGAAAGGCACTAGACTACCTTCTACAAGTGGTGATTGATCAAACAAACAATTATACTCTTATCCTTGAACCCTTTACTAACATTTTCTACCTCCTAAGATAACTTGCTACTGTAGCAAAACATTTCTACAACCATATAAACATACATTAATTTTCTGTTGTTGAAAAATATAGCTACATCCATCTAACTGCAACAAAATTTCTGCAAAAGTGACATTAAAAGCTAGCTAAACATTGCCAACTTTGCTTGTGACGATTTACTATCAATTTGCCTAGTCAAAGTCACTTTTTATTGTCTTTTTCAAGAAATTTTAAGGCATAAATATTGCGGCTATTATAAGATATTAATTGTTGTTATAAACTGTTGCATTGCATTGAATTCATAATCAACTAGCTTACTTTATGAAGGTTTATTGTCTTATGAAGTACTAACAATCATTTGGTACTTGGAAAGTGCCCTGTTTTCCTTGTTGTCTTGTTCTGGGAAAGTACACAATAACATCCATTTTCTTCATCCTTTAAGACATAAAATAAACCTTTGACTTGGGTGATCTGTGAGAGGGGAAGGGTTTCCTTGTGACTATTTTCTTTAGCCTTCTCAAACCCCCTAGGTCACCGAGGACGTATCCCCTGGGGTAGTCTTGACATACTCCTAAATAGAAAGGGGTCTCCTATTAAGGTGACAATGATAGGTTATTCCTAGTTACACAAATTCTATACCCACTTGCCTTGGACTATTGGGAAAGTACAAATTGCTAGATAACATTTTGGCACCGTTTTCGGGGAATATCGAGTCAATTTTCCTCCAATGACACTTTTCAGTAGCCTTTATCCAAATCCTTCATTTCACAAAGATTACCTAGTGACTCCACTGAGGATGATCCCCTCATCCCTTTGATAATCCCAAGGAGATTGTATGGCAACTCCACTGATGACAACCCATAGCAGATGTCAATACACACTCTCTTTTCCTGTAGTTCCTATTTTCCCCATGTCCCCTCCTAGATGGGCTCCCAAAGAACTCTTCGACCCTTTAGACTTAACCAATATCCAAGGAGGATTACATGATCTCCCTAAAAATGCCGATTCGTGGATACCCAAGTTTTTTGGAGAGTCTGGGGCTTCTGGTAACACAAATTGGACCAAATTTTGTGAGAGCTATGACTTTCATCAGTTTGGGAAAGAATATCTTGACACATTCATGAGACTATTCTTTGCCTCACTGGAAATGCTAGAAAATGGAGCACTAAACTCCCAAGCAAAATCCTCACAACCTGTGAAGATTTAGAACAAGTTTTCCTGCAAAGATGGGGTGTGATGGAAGATATGGCATCGCTTTATTCCCAATATCTCAACATCTGCAAACAAAACAATGAAATTGTTAGGGAATTTAATGACAAATTTAATACCTTACTTAGTTGAGTTGATTCTGACTTTCTACCAGAGAGCGCTATTCTCAGAAAATACTTAAATTCTTTCGAAGGAAACTTCCAATTAATCCTCAAGAACCGATTCCCTACAAACCTCAAGGAAGCACAAGATGGTGCTTGCCGGATTGAAGAAAATCTCAAATGGTGTGATCCCATTCCCCAGGACCAAGATGATGTCCTATGGTTCAATGAGCAAGAGGTCAAGGAAGAAGAACATGATTTCCTAGAGATACTAGACGTAAATGATGAGATTAAGTTAAACATCCCCCCTAAAGGGGATGGTACTTGGAAGAATGGGCTCTCAACTATGAAATATGCCATGAATTTTTCAAAACAATATGAACCCTCTAGGGATCTAGGTACCTCTAAAGAAATCACTAAGTTAGAAAGGTCACTATCACAAACACAAAAGTCTCTTTCTATGAGACTTCCCCAGACAATAAAACCTCATGCTCCAAAGGAACAAATTTGTCTGAACACTTTGAACCTACAAAATGTTGCAGACAAGAAGATGATCCTAAGTCCTTATCATGCAAAGACTCCCATTTTGAACGTTATCACCCAAAGGCTACTCATGAGAAATCTAATTATGTAGATTCCATATTTACCTTGTTCACACCAAATCAAATCCAAGAAAATCAAGATATGATCCAGGTGGATATCGGTGGCCACCCACCTTTTCCAACTGGTTCAAAACGGTTTTCTGGCAATTTTGGTAATTTACTATTTTTAGCAGTTTTTAACTTCCGGGGGCCATTTTGAAGGACTAAATGAAGGTTTTTTGGGATAGAGCTTCTCAATGATAGCTGAAGGCTTTGATTGAGCCCCCAAAATGAATCTCCTCGATGATACATTTCCAACAAGCTATCATGTGCCCCAAACAAAGATCATATGCCAAAGTTACGCTCTCGAGAAGTTGATACACCAAACTACCCAAAACGGGGTCCACAAAACTGTTGGCTTTTCATCTTCCGGGGTTAGGGTTTTGGATTTTCTTTATGATAAAAAGGCCTTTGGAGCCTCATTGTAAAATCATCTTCTTGCAAATACGAGTAGCCGTCTCATCTCTTCTCAGAGATAAGTTGCCACCATTCTAGCGAGTCTTTCACTCTGTAATTTTACAGTCTTTGTACATATTTTCTCATTAATAGAATTTGTGTATTATTGTATCTCTGGGTTTATGGTTTCATCTCTGATACATTTATGTTATATTATTGGATATCCAAGATATCTCTGTACATTTCTTTATTATATCTCTGCTCTCATTTTGTGCCGAAAATAATCCGGATCAAGATATGATGAAGCCTAGGATTGAATGCTTGGGCCAAACAAGTGAGGACTCAAGGGTAAATCTTGAAGAGCCCCAAGTGTATGCTGGCGATCTAACCCAACATTTACGAAAAAATAGCAATGATAGGACCAACATGAGCACTAATATGGCTTATATCTTACAAAAATTCAAAAGGATTCGTGGAATGTTGGAAATCCCTTCTTTGAAAAAACAGACCCCAGATGACCAATAATCGTTTGAAGAAACTTCCACACTATTACAAACTGGTCATTTTGAGAAAAATGAGAAAACACCCTTTCTCACTTCCTTGCTAATATATGACCTATATCTTCACAATTGCATGCTTTAATCTGAGTCATCTGTCAATATGATGAGTTTGAAGGTTATGAATCAATTGGGGTTGGAAGTTACAGGGCCCTATACCGACATTCATAGATTTGAGTCAAAGGGGATCAAGGTCTACGACTTGATGGAAGGTCTTCAAGTGAACCTTGCTGACTACCCTGATTTACTCATCATAATGGACGTCGTTGTTGTCAATATACCTGACACTTGGGGAATGATATTATCTAGGGAATGGGCTGCTACTTTAGGTGGAAGTCTACAGATGGACTTGTCCTACGCAACTATCCCCGTCAAGGACCAATATTGCATCACCTTGCATAACAAGAAAAAGAGAATGGAACACATCGAAATGTGTAATCATGGACATAGTGACTACAAATTCATAGATCCATTCTTATTTCAAGGTTGGAACGCTCTTCCCTTGGTAGAAGAAGACAATATAAATGAGATAACATGGACCAAGGGAAAGGGTGATGAGCATATTCCTAGCAATCACAAGGACAACATTACATAAGGTAATGACGAGACGTTACATTTGCATGAAACATACATAAGGGATAATGGTTTGATAGAACCCCACCCCATCATTCTGGAGCAAGAAAGAGATACAAGTTGGCATGATTATCCTGACGATGCCTCTAACCTATCTAAAGACTGGGATGACTATTTTTCTACACAAGAAGATGACAATTTTATAAGGTTTAGAAGGAAAGGAGTTGGCTTCTTCAAATGCAAAGGGGATGATGAACATTCTTTGACTGAGCCAAACCAAGACGATGTACTAATTACAGAACCCCACCCTCCTCCCTCGACACAATACATCGGAGTACAAGAAGAAATTGATTCCGAAGGAGGGCACTACAAGCAAGGAGATTTGGTTTTAGAGTGGGATACAAAGATGGGGGAGCTTAACAATATTAAGGGATGCACAAAGTTTTGGATTGGACCTTTTAGAGTCAGAATGAAGTTAGTCAATGATGCCTACTATCTATCCATGTTGGAAGGAAGAAGACGTCCATTACTGGTTAGTGGACACCTCCTTAAACCTCATCATGGGGAAAATAATTGACTTCACATGTAAGTACATGTAAGTTAGGTAGGCATTTGCATTCATTGTATATACCATATGCATATCATGCTAGAGTAGTATAGTTGTAGTTTCATTTTCATTTTGTATATATATGCTTGGTTACTTTTATTCTATTGTATCATATGAGCGAAGGGTGATATCACCACCCCAAAATATTACTAATTCTTTTTGTTGAGATCTAGCAGATTACATGTCATGCCATAGATGTTGAGGTTCTCATGTGCTCTACAGTGAGCACATGTCCCTGAGTTGGAGCCAGATGTTATCCCTTATCCTAGGGATAACTAAGGAGATTATGTCTCGAGGCCCACATGTCCTATACATGGAGCACCGAGATCCATACGAATTGAGCTTGACCCCGGAGGGCCCATATTTTCTTCAATTCATCCTATCTATCAACAACACCAACATCCATCCCACCGGCATGATCCTGAAGTAGCAGTGGGTCTTTCTCCATGACGTAATGAGTCCATGTATCCTGGTATGTGTCACTCTGATTTTCAAATCATTTGAATATGTTGCACTGAACTCTCCTTTGTTTCATAATGTTTGCTTGGAAATTATTCTCTTTAACTTGTTCATACCTGGGGGGAGGGGGGGGGGTTGACATAATTCCCTAGTAATATGGTTCCATTTAGGATGATTTTCCACTAGGTGGGTCTATGAAAGGTCATCGTCCATTCCTTCCATACTTATCATTTTTAATCATTATCCCTCTCATCTTCCCTTACCTTGGTTCGGACATTGGGTTTGCCACTCTAGGAATGGTTGTGCCTTTCCTTCTAGGAAGAAGGGGCTAAAGGCCCAGGGGGTAAAAGTAGTTGGAAAAATTTAAAATCCAAAATGCCACCTTGGAGATGCTTCGCCCAAGGATTCCCGAGAAAGAAATAAAAGGTTTCTCACTAAGAAAAGGGGATCCATAAAATAAAATAAAAATCAAGGTCTAGTTGGTGGATGGGATGTCTCATCATGAGCCGGTGCATTAGGTCCATGGGCATGTAGCGGTATAACATTGCCATCTATATATTCACCAAACCAGGGTAGTGGCTCTTGGCGGCATATCCAAGAGAAAGGGGGTCACATCACGAGCCAACCTTCTCATTTCCGTGAAGTTCTTGTGGGTAACGCTGTCACCACTGGTCACCACACCATGACAGTGTCTTCCAACAATTCACTTGAAAAGAAAAAGAAATAAGAAAAAGAATAAAAGGCATTGAATGGGCTAGGAAACAATGACATCCATGACAAGGTGCAACTTTCCCTCTACAGAGGTACCCACAGAAAAGAACTACATTTACCTATTATCACTACACCCTTTGCTTAAGCATTCCCCTTACACCATTTCATACACTTACATGACCTAAATTTTTCTGCACCTAAGAAACACTCCAAACTTTAGGAGAATTAGCCCAATAGGACATCCTTAGACCATCCCCAATCCTAACTTGTTAAACTACATAACTTCTTTGAGCATTTGTTTGGGTAAAGGGGGGTTTGATGCACATGTTTGGTTAATTTTATTATTGGATGTGATTGACATTGCTATGATCCTTGTGACTTATGAGCCCATGGAGGGCATATGTTTTGTTGTTGGGACCATGCCCGATGGACAGGTACATATGGGGAGATGATTAGCTCCAACCTCCATGGGGATAAAATCCCACTAGATGGATGCTGTGACCCCAAACATGGGTAGAGAGACACCAGAGGATGGCACCGAGAAAGAATAAGGACGTTTTCCCCGAGACACTCTGACAGGCCTAGACCCAGGGGGTCTTTCCTTTCCACCATGACATTGGCCCTTGAAGGCCCCTGACATTTTGGTGCTAGTTGGCACATGTGGCATCATTTGAAGCCTCTGGATGCCCAACTCTTTGCATTTGAGGCCTAGTGTTCCAAGGTAGGGGTTTAACATCACCCTAGAGGGGCATGATGTCATCCCTAAAGTGAAATTAGGGTTTTAATTATGTAAAAACTAGATTTTTGATATAAACTAGCCATGTCGGCCTTTTATGACCTAAAATATAATTAAAGGTCATTGATATTGTATAAATAAGAGATCAAACTCTTCTATTTTTTCATCATTCATTCATCACTCAAGTGTAGGTCTTAAATTCATCCTTCCTTAAGTGTTCTTGGCTGAAACTAGTGGTGCACACTTCTTGAAGGAGACAATTTTTGGTGTATTTTGGCTATTTTCATGTGGAGGATCTTCAACTAGGGTGATTTTCTTGACTATTATTGGTGAAGTAAGTGGAAAATCTGCATTTGTTTATTGTGAATGAATTCTTATGGTTATTTTTTCTTTTTTTATGTCTAAGATTATGAAATTGCTTGCTTAAAACCATAGGGGAAATACATATGTTGTTATCTTTTTCCCTATAATCTTCCATGTGCTAAAATTTCTTGAAATGAACCTAATTTGAAGTAGATACTAGAGCCCTACCATTGTAGCACTCTAGTAACCCTACTTCCATTGCCAGATTGCATATTTTATTACATTTTGTTCAAGGAAAGAGAAAATTGCTAGGGCCTAACCCTTGTTACTTTCTAGCAAATTTTCTCTTGGAAGTGGATTTTTGAGGCCTTGGGATACCAACACCTCTCTTGACCTCTCCATCCCTTTAAAAATATCATTATCATTGCTATCATTCCTTTAAGATTTGTTGCTGCCATTAGTGACTCCATTTACCCTAGAAAGGCACTAGACTACCTTCTACAAGTGGTGATTGATCAAACAAACACTTATACTCTTATCCTTGAACCCTTTACTAAAATTTTATAACTCTAAATTAGACTAACTCCTAAGATAACTTTTTTTTGTAGCAAAAAATTGCAACAACCATATAAACATACATTAATTTGGCACATTTACCTACATAACTTGCACTAGAACCATTCCAAATTCAATTGTGATAATTGCTAGTGAATCTAGTAGGTAAGTGCTAGTTTTGTGTGTGGTTTTCTTTCACTTTTGACCATTTAAATTTTATTCTGTTTCAAAATATAGCTACAACCATCTAACTGCAGCAAAATCTCTGCAAAAGTGACATTAAAATCTAGCTGAACATTTCCAACTTTGCTTGTGACAATTTACTATCACTTTGCCTAGTCAAAGTCACTTTTTATTGTCTTTTTTCAAACAATTTTAAGGCATAAATATTGCGGCTATTATAAGATATTAATTGTGGTTATAAATTGTTGCATTGATGCAAAATCATAATCAACTAGCTTACTTTATGAAGGTTTATTGTCTTATGAAGTACTAACAATCATTTGGTACTTGGAAAGTGCCATGTTTTCCTTGTTGTCTTGTTCTGGGTAGGTACACAATAATATCCATTTGCTTCATCCTTTAAGACATAAAAGAAACCTTTGACTTGAGTGATCTGCGAGAGGGGAAGGGTTACCTTGTGACTATTTTCCTTAGCCTTCTCAAACTCCCCAGGTCACCAGGTACATCTCCCCTGGGGTAGTCTTGACATACTCCTAAATAGAAAGAGATATCCTATTAAGGTGACAATGATAGGTTATTCCTAGTTACGCCAATTCTGTACCCACTTGCCTTGGGATTTTGGGCAAGTACAAATTGTGCGATAACAATCCTTGGGCAAAGCATCTGGAAGGTTCATGAAGGTTCAAAGTCACACTCACTCTCAGTCATCTCACTTAGACTTTATTCTTACCCCCTTCATGCACCCCTCCTTCTCTTTGAGATATGTGCCCCCTCTAGCTATATATTGAGGGCTTGCATTGGGTTATTTCATCGGTTCTTGTAGTAGAAACATAGTGTCTCTCTCATTCTCTTCTCCCTTTCTCTAGTCTAGTGGCTCCTCTTTGAGCAAAGTAGTTATTGTATCAGTTGTAGGATTTTCAAGTGTGGTGCAATCAACTCTCTTGGAAGATTTATCAATAAAGAAGTGTGTTTTTTCCATTCAAACCTCTTTTCTTGGTGATATTATTGTAAATTTTTAATTTGATTTGTCATTTTCTGAGTTGTTTATCATGGTTAATTTCGATCATTTTGAATAGTTTTCATAAATGACATCGGTGAGTTTTTAGTTTACTTTATTTATTTTTTCTAACTCCCCTGACATCTCCACATTGCCTAGGGACTACCCCGAGAGGATAGCAAGGACTAACATGAATGGATAGAGGTTTATCCCATGACATTTGGCGATATTTCTCCTATAATTAGCCAAGTTTTTTACTGCTGTCATAACATGTTTATCAGATCAGATTGAAGGGTATAAATTTGTGCTAACAAATTGGTGCCGTTGCTGGGGAACGCCAACCTTGGTAACAACGACATTGGTGAGTTTTTATTTTATTTTCCATATTTTATTTGATTCACTTGGCGACTACATAGGATACAAGGGTGACTCCACAGGGAACTTACAAGCATATCTCCTAGTTTTGATGCCCTCACAAAGTCTAGTTCCGAGCTTCAACAAAAATTTAACATCTTTTCTTTGAACAAGACTTTTTTATTCACTAATAACTCTTCGCGAAGTTGGTAAGCATATTGAGTTATTTGGCAGGTTATTTTCAATGAAAGACTATGGTGAGTTCATTTTTGACATATTCATCTTTAGTTTTGTTTTTATCTCAAGATAGTAGGGTAATATCTGTGCTTTCTTTTATTTGAGACTAACAATATGGATGGAGCTATGACGCCACTAGTAAGGTGGAGATTTTCTGCCTTTGACCCAATAAGTTTTGTTGAATTCCTAGATTATCCTCATGACTTTCCTGCACGTAATTGGATTAAACACTTACCTTTGTTTGCAGGGAGGTTGAGAGAGTCAATTAAGGATCACTTGGATAATTTTTTACAAGTAGTGTGGGAATTTAATGTGGAACATGAGGATGTGGTGTTGAGGATGTTTGTGTCAACCCTCGAGCATGGTACAAATCCCTTCTTGATGCTTCCATTGATGGATGAGATTCCTTCCGGGAAAAATTCACCAACAGATGGGCAAATACATGTGACATTTTCTTGTTTTTCACATTTTTTCAGTTAATAAAAAGCATGAAAGTGAAACTATTTTCCAATTTAACACTCGTTTTTCAAACTTTTTCCATCTAATTCCTTATAGAGTAAGGCCTAATGAAGATGTTTCTTTGATTTATTATCTTGAGGCATTTGATGGTATTTTTGGTGTTTTTCTCAGGAATGAAGACCCTCAAAATTTGTAGGAAGCGTAAGTTTACGCTATCAAGTTAGAAAGAAATCATATTGCAACTTGTGAACTCCCTCTGATCCAAGTCCCAAACCAACCAATGAAGGTAACTCCACTCAATGATCTTCAACCATTGGTTGTTCCAAAAGTGCAAGAAGTCTGTGTTATTGAAGATGAACCACAACTCGCACCGTATCAAATTCCCAGAGATGAACAGGAGGGTGATAGCTGAATTTTAGATGATCTAGAGCCAATGGCTACACCAATTGAGTCACATGCAAAGTTCCAAGAATATGAAGATGAAGATGTGATTACTCTAGAGTGTTCATGGGTTCCTCCCATTAGCGAAGATGAGAAATTTCAAGAAGATGAAAATTTTCAAGAGGAGGAACCATAGGTTAACCAAGTAGAGATCAATCAACAAGGGATTTCATCTGTGCTCAACCTAGTAGAGGCTTCATATGTTCCTATCACAACAATGTTTGAGGAACAACTTGATCCAATACCATTGAAACATGAGGAGCCACTTTGGGTTCAACCTATTATCGCACAGTTTGTAGCTAGGTCAAATGGTTAGAGAATTGAGGCCAAACTGGCGTAACTAGAACCTTCCCCACCCAATGTCACCTCAATGGGGAGATTCTTTCTATTTAGGGAGGTTAACCCAGGGGATACATCCCCGACAACCTGGGGTTTTGAAGAGGCTAAGGTATAAATTCAAGGTTAAAGTTTCCTCCTCACAGGTTACAACCAAGATCAGAAAGTCCAGCTAATCAGCCAATAAAGAAGTGTATGCCCAAAGAGAACCCCTGCCCGGAACAAGACAACAATAAAGAATATATGCAGGCTATATTTCAGTGGGTTAGTACTTCATATGACTATTTGATATCAATTAATAAGCAATGTGAAACAATAGATATCAATGAGGTCAACGTCCTATCAATTAGCTATGAAAAAGCATCAATTCATCAATAACTATCAAGATGATTAAGCTAACAATGTATCCAACCAACACTTTACTCAATAAACGCTTTAGATCATCATCCAATTTATTATAGAAGACAAATGTTGCGTCAAGATGGATTATTCAAGTGTGACATCGACCTTAATTAGGGTTAGTTTGTTAGTTAGGGTTTCAAGAATTAAAGTTTTGAGAGTTTGTTTTGGACGCCTTCACTTCATCATTGTGTGTCTAGGATCAGTGCCTAAGGGTATATGGAGTAAAAAAAGAAGAGGGCACAATGTTCTGAAAGGATGAAGACTAAAGACAAGAGGGAAGGGTTCTAGAGTGCTACAAAGGCAGGGCCCTAGAACAAACACCCTAGGGGAAAGAGGCTCACTCCAGTGTTGCTTAAGCCAGGCCTCATTCTCTTTCCTCCTTCCTTAGATCAACTTGGCAAAACGACTAGCATAAATGATAAATTTAACTAAAGGATAAGGTAAGAGAAAGTGTTGTAAAGGAAAGGATTTCAAACCCTAGAAGATGATGGCCCTAGGTGTAGATAACCTAGGCCTAGGATGTCACCCCCTATTCGACCTATAAAAATCAATGCTAGCTTAAGGGAAGGAGAATGATGAGTGTAGAAAAGGCTAGGCTCAATCTCTCTTCTTCAATGGCTGAAAAATTTCTCTCAAGGGGACATGAGACAAGGACCTACTTGTGTGCTTGTCACCTAGGGTTTCAAAATAAACAATTTTATAAATAAATGCAAGAATGTAAACCTACAACCATTCAATTAAGAAGTTTTGCAAGAAAAACACTTACATATCATGAAGAAAGCATGTGCAAACCCTAGTTGTAAACCTTCCTTGGAGAAAAATGCCAAAAGATGCCAAAAAATCTTCCATCAACAAGTGCGCCTCACTTAGAAGACAAAATTACCCTAGTAGGGCGCAAAAATCAGACCTCACAAGTGTGAGTTATTGTTTTTTCTTCAAATGAGGGGAAAACATCCTCCATATATAGTGTATCATGACCTTTTAATTAATTTTAGGTCATTAAAAATAGCCGACAAGACTACAAACCAAAAATCATACCGTTTTACATTAAACTGTTAAATGAAACCCTAAATGAGCAATAAACAGGACATCAAGCCCCTCTGAGGAAGACGTTGGCCCTTTTTAGGGCACAATGAAACACAAGATGACAAATGTTGGCTCTCCTTGGGCCTCCAAACTCTTCCACACATTCCAAACTACGCTGTCAAGATGCCATACACTGGCGGTGATGTCATGGCTCCTAGAATACGTCTTGGGGCATCAAAAGGGGCACGTTCCACCTGCAATGGGTCAACCCCCCTGTGCTGGGCTCAGCCAAGGTGTCCTAGATGAAAACACTCTCCTTCTTCTCTTGTGCAAAGGCTCAACCAATCACTGTCCTGTCTTTGCCCCTGATGGGGTCCTAGCAACCATCTGATGGGCTCTTCAACCCCATGGAGGTCCGAACTAATCATCTCCCCATGTGTACTGGTCCAAATGGTACTTGTCCATCCGACATGATTCTGCACATCAAAAACTTCACCCTCCATGGGCTCATTAGTCACAGGGATCATAGCAATGTCAATCATATCTCATCATTAATTTTATCAAATGCATGCATAAAAGCCCTGATATATCATCCAATAGCTCAAAGACATCACAATGACCTACTATACAAAGCCGAAGAAAAAGACAAAATGCCCTATTGGGCCAGCATCCATAAGAGAATGAAAGTTTCCAGAGGATATCATCCAAGCCATGTAACACCAGGTGATGTGGTCAAAGGATGTCCAAACATACAGGTAGAGTGAAAGATAGGTGTGATATTACCTGTGGGTGCCTTTGTAGAAGGTGAGCTGTGCCTGTCATGGATGCAATTCTTTCCAAGACCTTTATTGCCTTTATTATTTCTTTTCTTTATTGCCTTTTCTTATTTATTTCAAGGACTAACTAGAGGACACTGCCTTGGCATGGTGACCAGAGCTGACAGTGTTACCCACAAGAACTTTCACAGAAATGATAAGGCTGGCTCATGATGAGACCCCCTTTCCCTTGGCCATGCAACCAAGGGTCACTGCCCTGGCATGGTAACCAGGTAATGACAATGTCATACTACTAGGTACCCATGAACATAATGGGCTGGCTCGTGATGAGACCCCCCATCCTCTTGGCTAGGTCTTGTTTTGTTATTTTTCTTCGAGTCCCTCTTATTTCTTGTTAAGAGGATTTTTATTGCCTTCTCGGGGATCCCTGGGCGAGGCATCTCTAGGTTTCATTTTTATGGATTTTATCTTTTACCAGTTGCTTTTACCTTCTGGGCCTTTAGCCCCTTCTTCCCATGAGATAAGGTGTAACCCCACAA
>SNQJ01S0024836.1:15270-40556 GCA_010110895.2 Picea sitchensis | reverse complement strand
GATCAAATATGACACATACCATGATACCTGGACCAACTACCTCATGGAGCAAGAGTCTTCTCCGATACAAGTCCAAGCCAAAGGTGATGGATGCTTCTGTTGCTGACAGGACAAGTCTGATGAAGAAGAAATATGGGCCCTCCAGGGCCATGCTCAGGTCAATCCTGCTCTCAGTACTCCATGTCTAGGTCATGTGGGCCTCGAGACATGATCTCCTAGTTATCCCTAGAAATCAGGGATAACACAACCAAAGGATGATGTCCCTTACGCTTTGCTTACTATTCTACATATCGATGTTTCTCTTTAGGGTCCTGAGATTGATCAGTGCTTGGATATCAGAGTTCATCATGACCCAGTTGAGCTCAGAATGACCGAGGTATTTCAACAGGTATATGCCAAGAGTTTCATCTCTCATGCATTCATGCTTGTTACTGTTGAAATACCATGATTTAAGTCCCAACCAACCTTTAGTGAACCAACAACCTTCAGTTATGGCTTCACCAACAAGTAATTCAAGGCGACTTTTGGGTCATATGAGATTTCATGGTTGGTCCCCTTGGAAGGTTGACCCTGCTAACCTTTCTCATCGGATTGATCATCTAGCTACATGGTTACATTGGTCCTTTGAGTATGATGATTTAATTATGGAAAGTTTGAGGTAAAAGTTTTTGGGTTTAGAGTATTTGTCTTTCCTTTCAACATTGTCTTTTCATGTCTTTCTTTCTTGCTATTTTTTTTTTTTTTTTTTCAGTTTTAGGACAACAATTTGCTTTCCATTGCAAGTGTCTTCCATTTTGGTATTTACTTTTCAGTATTTTCATAAGTGTTGCTGATTTTATCCTAGTTATATCAACATGTGGTCAAGTATTGTGTGTCTTTCCTTTTTTGAATAAATGGTTGTCCATAGATGTTATTCTTGGGTGAAAATTTCAATGTCTATATTACGCATGTCGAGCCTTTGTTTCTATCATTAGAGTGATCTTGGATGGGGGTTCCATTTTTCATTGCCCTCGAAGTATTGAGCCTTCATGATGGGTAGTTTGAGGAGAGATAGGAGTGTCTTGACTCATCTTGTGTCTTGTCTCCTCATCTCTTATCATTCTGTCTTCCTCTTTGAGTCAGTTGTCCCCCTATCCAACATAGGAATATGGTACCTGACTCTTTCATCTTGATATTATTGATTTATCACTTCACGCTAAGGGAAGAGAGACATCATTTCTCTTCTTTTTCAGCAAGTCATCTTGTATCGACTTCGACACATTATCTACAGATGACGCAGAAGTAGTGCACCTTAGTAGCCGTTAGCCTCATTGGTGGTTATTTCACATCTAACAAGGATGAGCATCATTGGGCCTATTATAGCACAAGTTGTAGGTTGGTAAAATCCTGAACCAACCAAGATACAAGTGCTACAAATATGGGAATCCTACACCCAATTTCACCTCAATGTAGGTCCCACACTTCAAGGGTGACTAGGTCTCTTTTGGGAGGTGATCCCGGTGACCCTAGGGGGATTGAGACAGAGATGGAGGGAAGTGGAAAAGAATCCCATAGAGGTCAAATCTAGATGGAAATAAAGGTAGGGATATATGCCTTAGAAGTTAAGTAATGACTGCCCCACATGTATAGTGCTTTTTTGGATGAGTGTACCTGTCCAAGACACAAGAAAAAACACTTTGAAAAAATATATATTAGTTGGATCGGAAAGTTAAGCTTGATGTACCTAATTTGAAGTAGTAGATAACAACATATATCAGAAAATAAATTATACTATAAGCTTCTCAATAAGTGCTAGATATCAAGTAGAAAATACAAGAGAAAGACTAGCTAAACTCAAGATGAGAAGCCAAAACTCTAGCACAAAAGATAAGGTTGTTTTAAAAACTTGTTTACAAC
The DNA here is from genome assembly GCA_010110895.2 of Picea sitchensis. NCBI lineage: Eukaryota > Viridiplantae > Streptophyta > Pinopsida > Pinales > Pinaceae > Picea > Picea sitchensis. The sequence goes on along the minus strand of SNQJ01S0024836.1, from coordinate 38,660 downwards.
AAATTATATCAGCCTTATGGATTTTATATTCAATGTATTACAACAATAAAATCATGCAATGAAATCCCCTCAAACTTTTCCAAAAAGTGCACTAGGACAAGTAGAGTAAGTGTGCAAACTTTGAGCAAAAACCAATGGTTGATAAGAGAGTTATTAAAGGAAGTAATTTAGGGTTTCTGCAGCCCTAATGGCTGAAGATGCAATTTTGTTTAAAAAAAATAAGTAGCCCCTATATGGGGACGTCTTAGTGGCTGTGAGGTGCCCAAGGAACAAGGAAAACAATCCACTTAGCAAGAAGTAAAAATGACCGAAATTCACGTTTCCCAATGCAATAATTTTATATCTCCAATGAAAAAAATCAATGACTAGTGACTTTACTAGTGGATTAATGGAGATACAAGGAGATTAGAGAGGCTACCTCCTTGGGGGTGTAATACCTTTTACTTCCCAAGGCAATTTTCTCTAAGCTAGGGTTTAATCTAAGAGGGTGTATGCCCTTATACTTCTCTTAGCAAACCCTTAATCAATGAGATGAAGCAAGCAAAAATGGTGAAGAATATGGTGGGGGTGTATGCACTTGTACTTCCCACCTAGCATCTATCATAACACAACTTTACTTTAAATAAATGATAGAAAGAGAGTAAAAACAATACCAATATCAAAAGAAATGCTAAGACAATTCACCACAAGAGCTAGAAAGCATCATCCAAAGCTAGCGCTAGGGCTTCCTCCATCAACCATTCATAAAATTAACCATAAGACAAGTGAAAAAGAGATAAAAGAGCTAAGGAGGCAAAAAACTTCAGAGAAAATCCTCTCACAAGTGGAGAGTTATGATTCAAAATGAGATCTAATGATCTCTATTTATACAAAAATTAGCCAACATGGCTTGTCCACAAAATAAGGAGTAAAACACAAGATTAGTGGTGAAAAACCCTAATATTTCCCCCTTAACACAATAATATTAAACAATTCACTTAAAATTTCATCGTTTGCACAAATTAAACCCTAATCTAGGATGCTGTCACCCCTTTAGGGGACACTTTTCCACTTTGAGGAGGTCGTTAGTGTTGGAGAATCATCTAAGGGCCTCCCAAGGCCATGTGTCAAGCATCTGAGTGATATCCTCACGGTGAAAACCCTCTTCTCCTCAAAACGTGCAAGTGAAAATGAGTGGCACCTCACCACCAAGCACTAGCCCCCAATATCATGATGTCATGCTCAAAAGTGGGACATTTTGCCCCTCCTGGGAAAATAGTTGGCAAGAAATGGGTGGGCTAGGTCATCCAATTCATCATCAAGGCCATCCAATTCAACTCTCTCTCATATAGCATACAGGCCTATGGCATCCAACTTGTGGACTTGTAGCACCATGCAAGCCCAAGATTGGTTTGTTCTCGCAAAACTGTCCACTAGCTAGGTCCTGCAAAGACAAATGAACATGCCCTCCAAGGATCTCAAGTCATAACATCGTGATAAGTGGATCCAATCAATAAATAAACCATCTAATCATGTGCATCAAATATTACTATATCAAACAATTAACAAATCAAAGACAGTATGCGACTTTTCTAGCTTAAGTATGGGAGGGTTGACGAGGTGTCCTATTGGGTAGATCTTTCCCTAGGTCAAGGAGAGTATCTAAGAGGTCCCTCTCTAAGCCATCTAGAGTGTATGAGGTGGATGGGGTCAAGACTCAATGGGCATAGGGATCATGCCATAGTAGGGGTCATAGTGTCTCATTCATGGGTTCCTTTTTAGAGGGTGTGTGGTACCTTCGTCCAAAATGCACTTTTTCCAAGCCCATCATTTTCCTTTTATCTTTCTTTATTTATATTTTCTTTAGCATAAGGAGAGGTTGCAGGTCACTGCCCTAGCGTGGTGACTATATGGTGGCAATGTGACCCAAAAATGCCTAATGGAAATGAGAAGGCTAGCTCGTGATGAGACCCTCTTTCTCTCATCCATGCAACTGAGAGTCACTACCCTGGTTTGGTGACCAGATAATGACAATGTCATACCACTAGATATCCATGGATGTGATAGGTCGACTCATGATGAGAACTCCTATCCTTGAATCTACCTTTCAGGCATTTCTTTGTTATATTATGGGTCCCATTTTATTCAAAGATAAGCGCTTTGTTTCTTTCTTGGGTGATCCCTTGGTGAAGCATCTAGAAGGTTCATATATGGATTTTATCTTTTACCCAACACCAACCCCTCTGGGCCTTTATCCACTTCTTCCCATAGAATGAGGGACAACCCCTTCTTAGGTCAATACACCCAAAAATCCCAAGAGATAATGAAACATAGGGGAATGATGATGGAAAATGGTAAGTATGGTCGAGAACAATAAAATGAATTATAAAGGGATTTCCCAGTAGAAAACCCATTCCCAAAGATGACCACTTACTAGGGCACAATGTCAACCACCAAGGTGAAGTAGGGAAAAAGGCATAATGTCCAAGCACATATCATGAAATCTAGAGCAATCGAAGATACAACATAATTAAATGGTTTAGGTATTGAAATGATGCTCACCATAATACTGACTTGTACCTCATGGAGCAAGGCCCACTGCCTTCTAGAAGCCAACTGGTGTGGTGGATGCCATCTGTAAACCTGTGACCATTTTTGGTGGTGAGTGGGTTTTCCATTTTTGCAAAGGGTAGTGCTGGTCATGTAGTCTCTCAACACTCCATATCTTTAACCTGAGGGCCTCGAGACATCATCTCCTTAGTTATCCACAAAATGGGGATAACATCTGAATCCTACTTGGGGACATGTGCTCGTCGTAGAGTGCATGAGAACCACAACATCTCCTAGTAGATCTGTGCCTGGAAGTAAACATCAAACTTTCAATTCTAGGATGGCCTACTCATCCTTGTTCTCATATGATCATATCAAAACAATTGAACTAGAAAAAGAAAATTCTGACATTTTTTCAATAAAATTTCTAAACTAAGCATGAAATCAATAAGCAAGTAGAGTAAAATGAAAATTAATGCATCTAAACTTGTATGAGAAATCAAGATGCAAATGTAGGGAATAAAAATGACTTACCTACTTACCTGGGGCCTTGGGGCACTGAAGATCACGTGATGGATGATGTTAGGTGAAGTCACACAACTAGTGAAACCAATTGATAATCTCATCAAAGTATCTCACCCTGTTCTTAATCATGTGAAACAACAAAGATAAGTAAATCATATAATAATCATGAGTATAAACATACATATAATTGATCATGGAATAAAACTCATGAAGATGGGTGGGAGGGAGGAAATCCTACTGGAAAGAGAAACCATCAACCCGATCATGCAGCTTGAAAGTGTAGCCACAAGACTAATCAATCCATATTTGAAGGGGGCTACTATATGTAAATTAAGTTCCATCTTCATCTTCACTTAGAAGATCACTGCTCGTCGAGGACTGAGAAGAAATGAGAGATCGAAAGGATTACATGTTCCATTGGAGAATATGGTAAGAGGTAAGGAACAGTCTCAGGTGTAGAAAAACACTGCCTCTTCCCCTGTGAATCTCCATGGAAATATTCAAGATGAAAATACTCCTGCTTTGAAGAAATAACCTTTGACTTCTCTGAGGTGGCCATGCCCTGGTATTCCTCAAAATTTGAGCACAACATTTGTAAGTCCTCATAAAAAAATTTTGCATCCACAAAAGGGTATGCACTAAAGGATGACTGAAAATCACTTTGAGTATGTGGTGACAAGTCATCCTCGAAGGTGCAGAACAAATCTGTAACCATATCATCACCAGGCCGCCAAAAATCCAAATCATATATGTATGAGGGCCACTCCTCTGATGATGAAAACTCAACCCCTTCTGCTTGAGATCTACCCTCAATGCCATAAATGGGATCTCTATCAATACTAAAGAAACTCACATCCCATCTACGTCTCCCAACCTGTATGAAATCATCAATGTGTAGATTGACCATGTTGAAGGGGTCTTTCACAAGATCATCTATATCATCAAGGATAATCGTTTCTTCATCCTCATGTGCAGGAGGAAGAGAAGTTTGAACGATCTCATCCTAATCAAGTAGGAGCAAAGAAAATTATGCCTCAACATGTTATGCTTCACCAAGATTATTGTTTCTCTTCATAGTCATGCTCCTCCAAGGCCTCTTCATCACACGAGGCTTGATTCTTAATGCATAGTGCTTCATGTGCCCTTTTTAGAAAGATCTGTTGCATCGAAGGGTTCCTCTAACAACTCTTCACTTCCAAATTCAAGGAATAAAGTGTCATCAAGATATTCAAAATAATTATTACTTATCATGTTCTCTTCTTGATGTGCGGGAGGAACAAAGGCTTGGTTGTCTTCATCAAATGAAAGGGTAGATATGAGCACTTCTCCTTCATCAAATATCCCGTCTAGATTTTCTTCATCAGGATCTTCTTCAAGCTTGTTTTCATGAGTATGTTCTTCGAGCACTTATTCATTTATTGTCTCATCATTGATTGTAAAACCTTATTTTCAAATAATTTGTTTGAGTTCTTGAAAAACATCTTCCAAACCCTGAGTAGCTGGACGATAATGCCTGAGAAATTCTTCAATGAGTTTTGTAGAAGAAGGGATACTCTTCGGATCACATAAGTGTGCGAGCCAATCCTTTTGAATTGATTCCAATGAAGATACAAAANGAAAAACATCTTCCAAACCCTGAGTAGCTGGACGATAATGCCTGAGAAATTCTTCAATGAGTTTTGTAGAAGAAGGGATACTCTTCGGATCACATAAGTGTGCGAGCCAATCCTTTTGAATTGATTCCAATGAAGATACAAAACATTTCATTATCACATCCTCATGTAGCACATCTAGGATTGAAACATACTTCATATAATTAGCCACATGGGTGACTGCTAGAGATGGATCACCGTCAAAATTGGGGCAATTTTCTCTCCATTCTGTTGGACAATGATTTGGATAGCCAGGGACATTCTGAACATCAAGAGAAGGATACACATTATGGAATTCCCATGGTAAGTCCTGTGAGGCCATGGTTCCATCACTTAGGGTAGAGACTCAATGGAGTCCCCAGATGAGACTAGTGCTCATCAAAGGATGGAAAGGGGGAAAAAGGTGGGTTTTGGGAAGGTGGAGTCACCAAATTAACTTCAAGGAGAGTTCATAAAGGATGGAAAGGGAATGTCCCTTGGGTGGAGTTGCCAGGAAAGCTAAGGGAAAGGCTTTGGTATAACATACCAAAGTGTTGTTAGGGTACGAAGAAGATTCAAAATATTCCTCGGAAACGATGCCAAAATGTTATAGCGCAAGTTGAAGGTTGGGAAAAGTATGACCCAACCAAGGAATAAGTGTTACAACTATGAGAGTCCTACACCCAATGTCACCTTGATGTAGGTCCTGGACTTCAAGGGTGACTAGATCACTCTTGGGAGGTGATCCCGGTGACCCTAGGGGGATTGAGACATAGATGGAGGGAAGTGGAAAATAATCCCCTAGAGGTAAAGTATATATGGAAATAAAGGTAGGGAGATATGCATTGCAAGTTAAGTAGTGACTACCCCACAAGTATAGTTCTTTTTTGGATGAGTGTACCTTCCTGAGACACAAGAAAAGACACTTTGAAACAATATATGTTAGTTGGATCATCAAGTTAAGCTTCTTGTCCCTAATTTTCAGTAGTATATAACAATATATATCAGAAAATAAATGATACTATAATTTGCTCAATAAGTGCTATATATCAAGTAGAAAATACAAGAGAAAGACTAGCTAAACTCAAGGTGAAAAACCAAAAATCTAGCACAAAAGATAAGGCTGTTGTAAACACTTGTCTACAACAAATTATATCAGCCTTATGGATGTAACATTCAATGTATTACATCAAGAAAATCATCCATTTAAATCCCCTCAAACTTTTCCAAAAATTGCACTAAGACAAGTAGAGTAAGTGTGCAAACTTTGAGAAAAAACCAATGGTTTATAAGAGAGTTATTAAAGCAAGTAAATTAGGGTTTCTGCAGCCCTAATGACTAAAGATGAAATTTTGTAACAATATCAATAAGTATCCCCTATATGGGGATGACCTAGTGGTTATGAGGTGCCCAAGGCACAAGGAAAACAATCCACTTAGCAAGAAATAAAAATGACCAAAATTCACGTTTCCCAATGCAATAATTTTATATCTCCAATGCAACAAATCAATGATTAGTGCCTTTACTATTGGGTTAATTTAGTTACAAGGAGCTTAGAGAGGATACCTCCTTGGGGGTGTAATCCCTTTCATTTCCAAAGGAAATTTTCTCTAAGCTAGGGTTTAAGCTACTTCTCTTAGCAAACCCTTAATCAATGAGATGAAGCAAGCAAAAATGGCGAAGACTATGGTGAGGGTGTATTCCCTTATACTTCCCACCTAGCTCCTAGCATAAAAAAACTTGACTTGAAATAAATGATAGCAAGAGAGTAATAACCACACCAATATCAAGAGAAATGCTAAGACAATTCACCACAAGAGCTAGAAAGCATCATCCAAAGCTAGCGCTAGGGATTCTTCCATCAACGATTCATAAAATTAGACATAAGACAAGTGCACAAGAGCTAAAGGATCTAAGGAGGCTGAAAATTTCAGAGAAAAGCCTCTCACAAGTGGAGAGTTATGATTCAAAATGAGATCTTATGATACTTATTTATACAAAATTAGCCAACATGGTTTGTCCACAAAATAAGGAGTAAAACACAAGATGAGGGGTCAAAAACCCTAATATTTCCCCCTTAAGACAATAATATTAAAAAATTCACTTAAAATTTCATCTTTTTCACAAATTAAACCCTAATCTAGGATGACGTCACCCCTTTAGGGGACGTTTTTCCACTTTGAGGAGGTCGTTGGTGTGGGAGAAGCTTGGAAGGGCCTTCCAAGGCCACATGTCAAGCATCTAAGTGATCTCATAATGGTGAAAACCATCTTCTCTTCAAAACTCCCAAGTGAAAATGAGTGGCACCTAACCACCAAGACCTAGCCCCCAATATCACGATGTCAAGCTCAAAAGTGGGACATTTTTCCCCTCCTGGGAAAATCGTTTGGCAAGAAATGGGTGGGCTAGGTCATCCAAGTCATCCTCAAGGTTGTCCAAGTCAAATCTCTCTCATCTGGCATGCGAGCCCTTGACATCAAACCTGTGGGATTGTATCCCCATGGAAGCCTAAGCTAGGCTTGTTCTCCCAAAACTGTCCACCAACTAGGTCCTGCAAAGAGAAATGAACACGCTCTCCAAGGATCTCAAGTCATAACATCATGATAAGTGGATTCAATCAATAAATAAGACATCTAAGAATGTGCATCAAATATTACTATATCAAACAATTAACAACTCAAAGACATTATGCAAATTGTCAAGCTTAAGTATGGGAGGGATGACGAGGTGTCCTATTGGGTAGATCTTGCCCTAAGTCAAGGAGAGTCTCCAAGAGGTCCCTCTCTAATCCATGTAGAGTGTATGAGGTGGATGGGGTCAAGACTCAATGGGTAGATGGATAATGACATACTACGGGTCATAGTGTCTCATTCATGGGTGCCTTTGTAGAGGGTGTGTGGTACCTTCATTCGCAATGCACTTTTTCCAATCCCATCATTTTCCTTTTATTTTTATTTCTTTATATTTTCTTTAGCACAAGGAGAGGTTGAAGGTCACTGCCCTGGCGTGGTGACCGGATGGTGGCAATGTCACCCATAAATTCCTAATGGAAATGAGAAGGCTGGCTCGTGATGAGACCCCCTTTCTCTCATCCATGCAATTGCGAGTCACTGCCCTAGTTTGGTGACCAGATAATGAGAATGTCATTCCACTAGATATCCATGGACGTGATAGGTTGACTCATGATGAGACCTCCTATCCTTAAATATAACTTCCAGGCATTTCTTTGTTATATTATGGGTTCCCTTTTATTCAAGGATAAGCGTTATATTTGTTTCTTGGGTGATCCTCGGGAAAAGCATCTGGAAGGTTCATATATGGATTTTTTCTTTTACCCAACGCCAACCCCTCTGGGATTTTATCCCCTTCTTCCCATAGAAAGAGGGATGACCCCTTCTTGGGTTAATACATCGTAAAATCCCAAGAGATAAGGAAATAGAGGGGAATAATGATGGAAAATAGTAAGTATGGTCGGGAACGCTACGATGTATTATTAAAGGATTTCCCAGTAGCAAACCCATTCCCAAAGAAGACCACTTACTAGGGCACAATGTTAACCACCAAGATGAAGCAGGGAAAAAGGCATATGTCCAAGCACATATAATGCAATCTAGAGAAATCTAAGATACAACATAATCATATGGCTTAGGTATTGAAATGATGCTCACCATAATACTGACTTGTACCTCATGGATCAAGGCCCACTACCTTCCTAAAGCCAACTGGTGTGGTGGATTCCATCTATAAACCTATGAAAATATGTGGTGGTGAGTGGGTTTTCCATCTGTGCAAAGGGTATTTCTAGTCATGTAGTCTCTCAACACTCCATATGTGCAACTTGAGGACCTCGAGACATCATCTCCTTAGTTATCCACAAAATGGGTTTAATAGTGCCTTGATTGGATGATCCTTGTCACTTTTCGACTTTAAAACATCTTTCACAGTCTTAGGTTATGCTCGTACCTTAGTACCTATTGACATTATTGGTGGTTCTCCTTCGCACTTCACAGGTGTTTACATTATTGACACCTGAGGAAGTGAATTTCTCCCTTGTGTTGACATCAACACATTTACCATAGGAAGGAGTGTACATTATCGAGGGGTAGCAGGGAGAAGATTCAAATGAGATCCCTTGGTTTTTCAGTTTTCATTGGGAGGATTATATACTTTGACTCCATGGCCTATTGGATAGGCTTTTGTACTACAGGTTAGATTATATGTTGTTCTTCATCAAATTACAGGGCCTTCCTATCCTTCCACATAATTACATGGGTATTTTGGTACACATTTCTCAGTTCACAAAACATCAATGGTACATCTTACATAGTTCTCACAGGGAATCAATTTTATTATATGGACACAAAGATTCTTATGGTTCTCGACATCGCACCACAAGGGGATACCGTCCCCTTGAGTTGCCATTGTTAACACCTAGATTTTCACCCTTGAAAATATTGAAGGTTAAACTAACATACAGCTTACTTTGGTTGTCTTGAGGTTTTCTAGGGATTAACATATGTTGAGAAGGAGGTTGGTTCACACATGAGGCATGTATATGATCAATACAAGGTTGCTTAGTTCAAACTTCAGAGTCACAATCTAATTGGTTTCCATGTATTTTTGAGAGAGAGAGATGTATACATACATCAAATGTTGTTACTTTTTAGGAGAGCCGCGGTTGCTTGTTAAGGAGCAAACATCAATATAGCATGAAAACCTCAGGAAAAGTACTCAACATGAAAAGAGATAATTTCAAATAATAAGCCTCTTAGGGGGCAACCTCCTTTTACCCCACTTAAATGTTCAAGTCCAAGATGATTCAAAATGAAAATGTCTCCTTGGTATATATAGGAGACTGGGAGGTATAATTACAGAAGAGAATAATGGCTAGTAGGCATAATTAGGAAATAAGCATTACTAGTCTAAAATTTTAAGCTAATGGCCTAGAAGCCGACATAAATAAAATAACATTACTAATCTAATATGCCCCAATTAAGGGGGTAATGGGCCAACTTGTTGGGCTTAACATGCCCCTCCTTGAGACAAGTGTTGTCCCTAGCGGCAGTAACTGGATATACGTATTAAAGACTCATCTTCCCCAAGTGGAATCTTGTTAGAGTGGTTTTCCTCAGTTTAATGAGATGCCTAGAATGGGTTCCTATTCCTTGGCCGTGATTCTTGTGTCGTGTTGAAGCCGGGGCTCCAATGTGATTTTCCTTCCTCGTCAAGTTACGAAAATATAGTTTGGGCGGGATCTTGCCACCTATAGCCTTCTTTAAGCATGAAACATGGAAAGCAAGCTAAGAAAGATAATAAATTATCACCAATTTGTATGCCATGGTACCAATCTTTACTGTGTGTACCTTATAAGGTCCATGGTAATTTGGTGATAATTTATTATCCTTCTTGGCTTGCTTGAGGGACATCTGTTTGTATGGTTGTAGTCTTAAAAACGCGATCCCTACTTCAAAACTTCTTTCCACTATTCACAGATGTTGATGCTTGTTGTTTCATATGATTTTATGCCCTAGTCAAGTTGTCCTTTAATATTTGGAGGGAATTTGTTGTTGATTCTCGATGTGAGGCTTCCAGCTGCTTGAACCTTAGATTTTTATTTTGGAAGAAGTGATGGAAGGAGGTGGTATCCATAAAGTGCCATAGTAGGTCATGGGCTGATGCGATGTAGAAGAAGTGTTATACCACCATTACGCCAAGGGTAACCATTTTGAACCATTGTGTTTGTTATCGGAGACAAAGCAATGAAAGTAGTATCCTTGGACATTTTTCACTATCTCGGTTTGTCCTTGATTGAGGATGATAGGATGACTATGAGCCAATTGAGTACCCAAACAGAAAATAGTGTCCAAAAATGTCGATTGAATATGGGATCTCTGTGCAACACAATAATCTTTGGGCTGCCATGTAGCCACGAGCTGTCTCCATGAATGTGGTGGAAGCTGTACTAACTTTGAAGGGATGAGAGAGTGCGAGATGGCTGCATACTTAGTCGATCTATCAACAATCACCATGATGACATTCTTTCCTTAGGACTTTGTTATCTGTGATGAAATCCATGGAAACCTCCTCTTGTGACTTGGGATGGATAATGGTTGTAAAATACAGGGTTTTAATTGTTTCCTACTTATTTTGTTGGCAAACCACATTTTACCCTGAAACCTTTGAACAGTAGTTTTAAGACCATCCCAAAAAATCCTTCTTGATCACTTCACATGGTAGGTTTCAAAATCGAGTGCCCTCCTCTTTTGGAGAGGTCAATTACGAGATTCCAATAGTACCTTTTTTGAGTTGGGAGTCCTTACACAAATATAAGCGATCTTTGTAACATGGTGAATCGGTATTTTTCCATGTAAATGTATTTGATGCCTTGGAATCTTATTGTAACAACTTTTGAATGAGACTCCACACTTTTCATCATTTTCCATTCATCCCTTGCTTCTACTATCAATCGGGTTGGATGATAGAGATATTAGCCTGAAGACCTCAACATCTTCATCCTTTCTTGAGAGTGCATCTGCCACAACATTTTTCTTCCCCTTTTATAGATGATTTCAAAATCCTTAGCCAATATCTTGGTTACCCATTTTGTTGTTCTTATGAGATAATCTTTGTTCAAAGTATTTAAGACTATCTTGATCTATTTTTACCTTGGAGGTGCCTACCTGTTAGGTGGGCCATTTTTTCAATGCATGTGAGTATTGCCATCATTTCCTTCTCATAAATGGGTTTGTGTAAGTCCCTTCCCTTGGTGGTGGAGCTTTCAAAAGCTGGGGCCTTCCTTCTTGCATTGGGACACCACCAATTCCATTTCGATGCATCATTCCACAGGTAAAGGTTTTGTGAAGAGTGCAGGTGGTCAAGAGACAAGAGCTTTACATCACCTCTTTGATTGTTCAAAGATTTGGTTGCCTCACGGAGTCCATGAAAATGCATCCTTATTGGTTAGTCTTTGTTAAAGGTGCCACTATTCTTCCATGGATTCGAACAAACTTGGTAGTAATATGTCAAACCCAAAATCCTCTAGATTTTTTAATGCTTTGGGAATCGGCCGATCCATCATGGCCTTAATCTTGATGGGGTCTACCCTTGTGACACCTTCATGAGATACAATATGACCCAAATGCTCTGCCTCCTTTACTCCAAAAGAAACATTTGGATGGTTTGGCGTATAGTTGTTGCTCCTTTAGTGGTTATAGCACCTTGTCAACGTATTGCGGATAGTCCTCCCAAGACTTGCTATGGAATTGGTATATCATCCAAAAATGCTAACCTGGAATTTTGAGAGGAAGGGCTTGAACATGGAATTCATCAGCCCTTGGAATGTGGAAGGTGCATTTGTAGGAGCCAAAGGCAATAAAATTCATAATGGCCTTCATGAGTTTGGAATCTTGTTTTGGGATATCTTCTTCCTTCGATGCGGTTGATGATACCCCGAGCGGAGATCCAATTTTGTGAAATAGGGTGCTCCATGTAGTTCATCTAACAATTCATCAATCCGCGAGAATGGGAAACTTATCTTTAATAGTGATCTTGTTGAGCTCTCTATAATCACGACACATGCAGCCGTAGGTTATCTTTCTTGGATACCATTACCAGTGCGGTAAGAACTTTTGGCTGGAATCACCAATAATGCCCGACCTCCTAACATTTCTTCCTACGTACACTCAATTTCACTCTTAAGGCATAAGGAGTATCTGTATGGCCTGATGTTAGGAGAACCTCAATTAAGTAATTCATGATCATGATTTCGAGTGGGAGAGACCTTTAGAATATCTTTAATACTTTGGAATGCTTATCAATGATCCTTTAAGAGATCTTAGGGAATATATATAGCTTAGATGTTTGAACATCTAGTGAACATAGTTGATACAATAATGCCTTGATGCCCCTTTTTCAATAATTTTGTCATGCCCGTTAGAGCTTATCATCACTTTATCGGGTTTCCACATGATACCTCTTAACTCAATTTCTTTCCCTTCAATGAAAATTTCATGAAAAGAGTTCTTGCTTGAAAATTAAAAGCCAACATTCCTAATGATTGTAACCATTGGATTCCTAATTTCACAACACCTGTACCACCCATGGGTATAGCAATCATTAGACTATTCATTTACCCCATATTCCCCCCCATAGTAAGATTGATCTTATTGCATTTTCTGAAACAATTGATAGTTCCTCCATCTGCAATCATTACTTGAAACTAGGAGTCTTTGGATATACAAAACAATTGAGATCTTTGGCTAATTTATCATGAATGAAATTATGAGTACTTCAGAATCAATTAGGACTATTACCTTTTTCTTTTGATGTATCCTTCAATATTATTGAGGGTTTAAGGAGTGCTAATTCAAGCCAATGCTTTACATGATATCGTAGGAGTCAACTCTTAAGAAGACTTGCTTCCTACGTTTTATCTGAGATAGTTTCTTGTTCTTCTTCTTTTCCTCTTCACAATCTATGAACAATAATTTCTTCTCACCATATGTACATACTGTACTCTTTGTCACAATTAAAGCATAAACCTTTTTCTTTCCTCCAATTGTTGAGGGCAGCCTTGGCAGGTTGATGTGTTTTGGGAAGGAGCATTGTTCTCTCTATAGATGTTAGGATGGTCCTTCTAGTAGCCATAGCCATTTTTACTTTCAATGTTTCTTGCCACCTTAAAATGCATTCTCCAATGATTTGGGTTCCAAAGTGAACCTCATGTTGAATGTTATCCTTTAAAGTTCCTATGAATACATCAATCAAGAACAAAATACGGAATATGATTACCTTTTATATTCAACTTTGGGAAGTTCTCCAATGTGCTCCGATGGCTTTTAACCCGCTTTTGCTTGAGATTTATCAATTGTGGCTAAAGAAGGTAGTGCTCCTTGTATACTCATAGTGTGCTATCATTTCTTCCGTGAAATTGTCCAAGTGGCCAGGTATTCATAGGAACAAAGCCATCGATACCAAATAAATTGATTAGGTTCTAAATAAAGAAGGAAGTGCATTGCCTTTTGTGTATGTGGCACGTATGGAGATAGAATTGCTCCATTTGGAAGTATCCATGTGATTGGGTCCTTTCCATCAGGAAAACTTCCTCGCTCAATCTTAGGAGCGTGGTTGGTCTTCTTGGAAACCAAAGTTGGAGTTTCTCCATTCTTGATTCACCTTCCTTGTGTCCTCATCATGAATTTCATGGGATGAGTTTTCACTTTGGGTGTCTTCTGCATTACAAAAGGAATTTTCATTACTTCCATGATCTTAGCTTCCATTGAATCCATATTAGTATCCAACTTAGCTTCCATTGAATCCATCTTGGCTTCCATTGTGAATCCATCTTAATATCCATTGTGAATCCATCTTAGTATCCAACTTAGCTTCATTGAATCCCTCATCTCTTATTAGTTCATCTTTGGTTCTTGTCTTCTTTTGTAGCAAATCATTTCATTACCTAGCATTTCTTCCAACTTCATCAAAGAGTCCAATTAGGATTTTCTAGAGGGTTATTTGGTGGGTGGTATGTTAGCCAAATATCACTTTTGAGTCTTGATTTTGAGGTGGGTTTGCTGGGGCAATATTTATTCTTTTTATATCTCCCAAGTTTACGTATACGGGTATGAAATTTCCTTTAGGTAGTTCTCAGATATTTATTCTCTACAATTCCAAAAGTATGATCAAAATTGGATGTACAAAGTGGAATTCCTGTAACTTCCCCACAACCTGTTGATTTTTTTCACTTTCTATGATATCTCACTTGTATAGAATGACCAGCACAAAATAATTGATATAAAATTTTGAAATAGCACAAAATACTTGAATTGTCCATGATCCAATGCAACGGTCCACTCAATTTGGATTCTCTAGGAAAAAAGTTATGATTGTTTTACCTAGGGCACCTTCTTGAGACTAGTCATATACCCTATCTTATATTTGTAGATACACTTTGTGTATCTACAAATTTAAAATAGACAAAGCTGAAATATTTACCACGGATACAAATACTAATTTACGTAAATGAGTCTCGAGGGCAGGGTCTAAAACATTACAGAAATTTTTATAGTGAAAATGCCTCAATGACCCATTTAGGGATGATTCCATAACCCTATCTTATATAGGATGTATATCTGAAAGTATAAGGTCTCAAGAATTGAATTTTGAACCCAACGTACGATCCGTCTACTAAATACCCTCCAAGGTTTCCTTCTGAAACGTTGTAAAAAGTTAGCAGAAAATTCCACGATTAATACCGGATGTAGAAAAGCCCCAGAGACAGACTCTGATACCAATATTAGAACCAAACATCAATATAGCATAGAAAAACCTCGAGAAAAAAGTACTCAGCAGAAAAGAGATAATTTCAGATAATAAGCCTCTTGAAACCTCATACACCCCCTTAAATGTTCAAAGTCAAGATGATTCAAAATGAAGATGTTTCCTTGGTATATATAAGGAGACTAGGAGGTTGTAATTACAAATATTGGCCCTAAAGACATAATTAAAATAACATTACTAATCCTAAATTACAACTAATGGCCTAATTACTAATCTAAATTACAACTAATGGCCTAAAGCCGACATAAATAAAATAGCATTACTAATCTAATATGCCCCAATTAAGGGGTAATGAGCCAACATTAGGGCTTAACAGTTCTAGTGGGTCTCCTAACAGTTTGGGACAGTTCATAGCATACAGTATGAGTCCTTGCAGGATTCTAGGCCTAATGACACTTTTTTTCGGGCGACATGCATGAACTTGCTATTTTAAGCAGGTTGTGAGCTAGGCCCCAGATTCAGATTCTGAGAGCATAGTATTAATCCTTGAGGCATACAAAGGCCTTTGGACCTTTTTCGGGATGATGTCACCTAGATTGCTACTTTTAGCAGGTTAAGCATTAGGGCCTGCATGACAGTTCTGATGGCATATTCAAATTCCTTGTGGAAAGAAGAGATTAATAAGTATAAAGTCAAGGGTATTCAGACTAATTTCTATTCTTGACAATATTTATGTGGACAATTTTTCTAAAAATAGAACCAAGAATATATTTTTAGAGAACCCTATTTTTAGAGGTTCCAATCTTAGAGGTTTTATTTTTAGCTGCCTCTATATTTAAAAAGTCCAATAATCGTCCATGTAGTCCCAATGGAAGCCTTTGAAGTCGACATGTGGTAGTGATGTGGCATCCACCTAGGCTAGGGCGCATATTCCTAAAATCGGAGCATATGATAATTAATTTATGATGGAAGGAGAGGTCACATGAGTTTCCTAAAATTATCTCCCTCATGCACACCATGCATTCTAGTTTTCCATGCGCCTCACTTACCCTTCTTCTCACTCACTTAGCTCACCATTCATTCACTGATGCGCATTCAAATTCACACTCACTCTCAGTCATCTCACTTAGACTCTATTATTATCCCCTTCATGCCCCCCTCCTTCTCTTTGAGATATGTGCCTCCTCTAGCTATATATTGAGGGATTTCCTTGGGTTATTTCATTGGTTCTTGCAGTAGCAACATAGTGTCTCTCCCATTCTCGTCTCCCCTTCTCTAGTCTAGTGGCTCCTCTTTGAGAAAAGTAGTCATTGTATCGATTGTAGGCTTGTCACATGTGGTGCAATCAACTCTCTTTGAAGATTCATCAATAAATAAGTGTGTGTTTTTCATTCAAACCTCTTTTCTTGGCCATATTATGGTAAATTTGTAATCTGATATGTCATTTTCGAAACTTTTTATCATGGCTAATTTTGATCATTTTGAATAGTTTTCATTTTCTTTCCAATTTATCTTCATTGTGCTAACCTTGTAGGTTCCCTCCAAGTGTATAAGATCGATTTTATCACTGCTTTGGACCGATTTCACACGTTGTCCAAGACAAAACAACTCACTGATTGTTTAGTTTTAACGTAGAATTTAGACCTTAGATCAGCCAACAATGAGCTTCATTGTGCCCAGGGACTCCCCCAGAGGCTAGTGAGTACTAACCCAAACATAGAGGGGTTTGGTCAGTGAAAATTGGGGCCCTACTTCTTTAATTAGCCAAGTTTTTTACCGCTGTCATAACAAGTTTATCAACTCAGATTGGAGGGTAAAAATTTGTGCTAACACAACCTGAGACATTCTCCCCAAAGGGTCCTGTGTGGACTAGTAGGGGGGAATGTGTACTTCATACTGACATACCTCATACGGTCATATGAAGGAACCAAGACATTGGTTTCACGAGGAAATCTCGATATGTCTTGGGGGCCATTTTCTCCATGAGGGAATGTCGATGTGTCCTAGATAAGACATTGGTTCCACAAGGGAAACTCGATATGTCTTAGACATGTGTTCCACGAGGGAACCAAGATATGTCTAGTATGGACTCAGTATATGAGGGAACCAAGATATGTCTAGTATGTCTAGTATGGACTCAGTTCATGGACTCAGTATGGACTCAGTTCGGGATATTGGGTGTCCAGTATACATTCATGTACCCAAGGAGAAAAGGACCAAGCTAGACCCTTCAGGAAGAAAGGGTACATTTGTGGGGTACAATGAGTCTTCAAAGGCATACCAGATCTACATCCCTGATCAGAGATAGATTGAGGTGAGAATATATGTTAAATTTGAGGAGGACATGTAGCTCCTCATGGTACCTTCTGAGAGAGCAAGAGACCTCAGAGATATTCATGCTATACCACATCTATGAGCCACACCATTGATTATGAGCCTTCCTGTTATGAGGAGGCATCTAGTCATCCAGTATGGAGAGATTCCATGATGGATTATCAGTCCATCATGAAGAATGATGTGTGGGATATTGTTTCGAGACCCGAGGTGAAGTATATAGTGACTTCCAAGTGGATTTATAAGATCAAATATATAGCTGACGAGAGCATCGAGAAGCACAAAATGAGATTTGTTGCTAGAGAATTCTCTCAAGTGGATGGAATATATTATGAGGAGACATTTTCTCCTGTTGCTTGATACATTTCTATATGGATGATTATTTCCCTTGCAACATCCATGGGTTGGAGACTACATCAGATGGATGTGAAGACAAACTTTCATAATAGAGAGATTAAGGAAGAAGTATACATTGAGTAACTAGATGGTTTTGTGATACATGAGAAGGAGTTTCATGTGTGCAGGTTGAAGAAGGCCATGTATGGACTCAAGCAGGCACCTCAAGCTTGGTATGTGAGAATTGATGGACACCTGATGAGTTTGGGCTTAAACAATGGTGTTGTTGATCCCAACTTGTACAAAAAATCTATTAATGGTGAGTCCCTGATTTTGGTCCTCTACATTGATGATTTATTCCTCACCGATACAAAGAGCCTTATTACTGAATGCAGGTATGTGTTGGCCTCTAAGTTTGAGATGGACCTTGGTATGATGCACTAATTCTTGGGACTAGAGGTGTGGCAAATAAATGATGAGATTTTCCTGAGTCAGGGGAAGTACACAGTTGAGATATTGAAGAAGTTTGGGATGTTGAACTATAATCCCATGGCTACACCAATGGTGACAAATCTGTACACAGTTGAGATATTGAAGAAGTTTGGGATGTTGAATTGTAAGCCCATGGCTACACCAATGGTAATGAATATAAATAAATTAAGTGTGTCTTCTTCCGATTTCGATGACATTGATCCTACCCTATACATAAAACTGATTGGATCATTGATATATCTAGTTAAAACTAGACCAAATATTTTTTATGTAGTGAGTGCACTTAGCCAGTTTATGAGTCATCCGAGACAAACACACAGGATTGCTATGAAGGATGTGTTGAGATATCTGTGAGGCACAATTGGACATGGTCTGAGATATACTTCCAGTATCAACATGAGATTGTAGGGATATACTAACTCTGATTGGACAGGGAGCGCAATGGACTGAAAGAACACCTCCATGTGTTGCTTCACTTTGGGATCTGCCATGGTTTCCTGGTGTAGCAGGAATTTTTTTTTTGTGGCTTTGATCACCGTAGAATCAAAGTACATTGCATTGAGTGTGGTAGTCCGTGAAGCAGTGTGGCTTTGCAAACTCCTTGCAGATTTATTTGGACATGTGCTAGATTCCACCATTATTCATTGTGATAACTAGATCTGTGTGAATCTCTCAGAGAATCCAGTGTTTCATGAAAAATTGAAACACATTGGGATCAAGTACCATTACATCCGATACATGGTGTAGAGGAAGGTAGTACTGATGCAATACCTTACTACAGATGAGCATGTTGTTGATGTTCTTACCAAACCCCTTACCAGGAAGAAGTTCGAGTACTTTCGTGAAAGACTTGGCATGACAGAGAATGCCTCCCTCGCTGAGAGGGAGTGTTAATGTTTACAACTTCCTAAGACATTCTCCAGATCATAATCCTCTATGATTGAGTTTAGTTGATCTGTGAGAACACTTATCTGAGAGGGATACATGGGTTTGGGATTATAGCCCAACGTCCCTTTTGGAGAGAACATGAGGAAACATCAATGGAGTTGACCTTGGAATCACACAGTATGGGGATTTGACCCTAGTGTTTCTAGAGGGACTAGACTCTAGAAGTCTAGATCGTACTCCCCTATCACTAAGTTGAGTTGATCTGCGTGGAAACTTATTCGGGAGGGATAAGTGGGTTTGGGATTATAGCCCAACGTCCCTTGTGGAGAGCACATGAGGACACATCAAGGGAGTTGACCTTGATGTCAAACACTATGGGGATTTGATCCTAGTGTTTCTAGAGGGAGTAGCCTCTAGAATTACACATGGGAGTGCTATGTGTGACACACCATTTTCTACAATGACCCGAGTAAGCATCGAGCCAACCTTCTCCGAGATTGGGCTGTAGACCAAGGGAGATAAGATGCATTTATCACAAATGTGTACTTGTGGTAAATGGGCCTAGGCGTAGTACTTGCTTGATCATGACAAGGAATAATATGGAATTAAGGTGCTTTCCACATGTCAGTTATCATCGGGTTGACATTCACTCACATGTGTTGTAATGCCCCCAGGTCGAACCCCAACTGTAAATGTAAATGAAAATGTACGTAAGCCGGTGAGATTTTTGATATCATTTTTGTATGCACCTTCCGTGGTACAGTGCACTAAAATTATGAAGTGTGCACATTCCAGGATACTGCACACAACAAACTTAAGTGCACGCGATTTTTGAGGCTAGGGAGCTTTTGTGTATATGTTGTGTTTTAGAGGCCAGTGAGACTATTTTTGTATATGTCTCATCATTAATATAATACATCGTTGCGTGTAGACCGACCATGATAAAAGAGTATGGGGACTAAAATCCACTAGTTAGGGAAAGGGGGGGGGGATAAAATTTAAGGATAAAAGGCTAAGCTAGGGAGCTTAAGCCAAAAAGGAATATTAAATTAATATTCCTTAAAGTATAAAGTTTGGATAATTATTTTATCCTAAGTTCTAAGGATGGGGACAAGTGGACCAAAGTAGCTCTCAGCATGAAAAGTGTCAAGTTGGGAAAATTCATACATATATCTTGGGATTAGTTCATTTGGGGATTCATTCATTCATTCGAACATCATTCACTCACTCATTCAACTGTCCTATGTACCTTCCTGTACTTGTATCCATACCTGTACCTATACCTGTATCTGGACCTGGTTATTTGGACATGGTTAGCTTGGGAGCTGGACTGAAGAAGTGGGTTGTCAAGCCCATAAACAATTCTCTCTAGGTGAGAGAATTGTTGGGAATTGATTCCTGAAGGTACCAAACTACAACTACAAGGCTTTGGTACTTCCTGTCCAGCCTGTTGCTGAAGCCCCAGAAAGGAAGTGGGGTAGCCCAAGGACTGTTGAGAAGAGAAGGGGAACACTTCTTGGGATGGGACAGGCATGTGGGGAATGAGGGACTGTAGGTTGTTAGTTTGAGTAGACACCTATGACAAAGTTTTTCCTGTTGTATAAGATACACCAGCTTGGTTAGGAATCCCTTTACTCGGGTGGAGTTTAATTCCAGCTCAGAGGTGACCCACTGCTGAGAGTGATGAGAAGTATGGTGTAACGTTGGGAGGTTCATGGAAGGTCGGCACATAGTTGGTGATATTCTTACCAAGATAAGTGTCAATTGTGTGTTAAATTACATGCTGCATTATTATTTATGTGTTTATTTTTATGGATTTTTCCTGTGTGTGGTTTATACCTGTCTTTATATTTATGGGTATTGCATTTCTATGCTGCATGTATATGTTTACTTTTATTTCCGTATGAATCTATGCATTTAAATAATGTATTTGTATGTTTTAGGTTATATATATAAAGTTCCATAAGAGTTTCTGTGTGTATACGTTTTAATTTGCATACAATTCGATTTTGTTTTATGTGGCATAGCCCAGTTGGATGCTGGGGATGTTACAATATGGTATCAAAGCTCCAGTTTTCAACACTGATCCTGGATGGGCCGAGAAATTTGAATTTAAGAGAAATTTCACAGAGGATTGATTTTAAAATGGCCAAATTTCAATCTACAGAGTGTCCATGGTAAAAATTAGAAGCAATTGTGTGGAATTGGGAAAAAACCCTAATTTATGTTATTAAATTCATGGGAAAATTGAGAAATTTGGCCAAGTGGTGAGATATTCTTGATTTAATATCTGTTCTAGCAAATTCATACTTGGAATTGGTCGAATTTGAAGTTACAAAGAAGCCATGACAGATGGAGCAAGATTAGTTGATTTAAAATTCTTAATTTGTGAATTGAGTTTGGGAAAAATTCATTCTAGAAATGTCAACCAACAATGATTTGTTGTTGCAGAGGTTGAATTGGTGTTATTAAGGTGAGATTGAACAAATTTCATAGTTGCAGAATTTTTATGGTAAAAATTGGGAAAAAGTTAGGCAATATCCCCAATTTCTGCAGCGGAATTTACGAGGAATTGATGCGCATAAAAATGAATGTGTGCAAGTGGGGTGCACTAAAAATGTATGATGCATAGTGAAAATCTTGTGATATGTGGAAAAATATTGGCGTGTGGGTGTGCACGCTAAAATTTGGCGCTGCACGGTGTAGAGTGGCATTGCATGGAAAATATTGGCACGCGTGTGTGTACACTTAAAATTTGGCACTGCATAGTGCAGAGTGGTAATGCACGAAAAATATTGGCGTGCAGGTGTGCACACTTAATTTTAAAGTTGTGCAATGCAGAGTGGTAATGCACGGAAATTTTTTGGCACACGGGTGTGCACACTAAATTTAGCATTGCGCGGTGCAGATTGAGTGGCACATGAGTAATACTGGCGCATGTGGTGTGCACATGCGTAATAATGGAGCTCGTGGTGTGCACAATATTGATAGAGCACAAAGGAATTTTGTTGGTGCACACATAATGTGGGTATATGTTGTCATGCGACAATTTAGTTAATGGTGCACACAGAGTACTGGTGCATGGTGGGAGCGTACTAAACTTTGGCATGGTGTAGCATGTAGAGTAAAATGCACGTGGAATATTAGCGTGTGACAAAAATTGTGCGCAACAGGTATTAGTGCAAGAACCAAAGTTGTGCGTGGTGGATATTGGCATGTGACACAAAAGTTGTGCACACCAGTCATTGGCGCAACATAGAAGTGATCTGCATTGGTTATAGGTGTGCGGAGCATGCACTACCTTATGGTGTTGCTGCACATGCTAAATATGGGTGTAGAGGTTCAAATTTGTGCACACGAAGTTGTTTGGATGGTATACAACAACAAAAAACCAGTGAATTTCTGCGACATTTTATACTGTTTGAAGGTCATCTTTTTGCAGCGCGTTTTTGAGGCCCTAAACAATGTTTTTGGTACACTATGTATCTATAGTTCAAATGAAAGAGCTTAGAGAAAGTTTTCTAATAGTGTAAACCGTTCTTCAAACAAATCTTTTATGAGGAAGTTACAGGACAAACAATGGAGGGTAAATTTTAAGACCCAACTAACTTCGAAGGGCCATAACTTTTTGCTCTAGAATTAGATTGAGGCATAGGGGCAGTCTATGGAAAACAATTGAACCATAGAAAATATTCCTAGAGATGAATTAAATTTTTGGGCATGTTAACAATGTTTAATATGGCAAAGAAGGTACCTGTAGCATTCCAGACCAAAAACACTAATTGGCCTAGAACTTTAGTAGGCTGTAACTAGCAGCCCATAACCTAGAAAGAGGTGAAACTTGGACAGATGGTCCAAAATATGTATATTAAGAAACAAAATTGATCTCCTACTAAAAATCCAATGGAGTAGGTGTAAAAATCCATAATTACAATGCAAAATTGCACCAAGTTGAAGAGTGAACAAAAACATTAATGAACAATTTTCAAATAACCATAACTTTCTGCTCAAGACTCAGAATTGAACACGGAAGTAGGCGTTGGAAAGGTCTTGGAAAAAATAATATAATTGTTCACCCAAAAAATTGATTTGGGCATTCAATTTTCAGGAAATCAGAAGAAATAATTCTGATGCATTATTGAACCAGAATGGTTCATATTTTCATGAAATTGTTGAATCAGTTAGCCTGACAAAGTTCTATTGGCTACAATTTTTTCAGAGTTAACACCAACTACAAAATATCAGGATCAACATAGAGTGAAGAGGAATAGAATATGAACATGGGGCTTACAACTAGGAAGATGAGATCATAGGGATGGATGGCCATATGGGCATTGAAGGAACAAAATCCAATGGACATGGAGAAAGAAGGGATGA
>SNQJ01S0024836.1:2409-12605 GCA_010110895.2 Picea sitchensis | reverse complement strand
ATGAAAGACACTATGCCACTCATGATTTGGAGTTGGAACCCATAGTGCATGCCTTGAGGAAGTGGAGGCACTACCTCATGGGGAAAAGGTTTGAGCCGAGGACAAACCATAATGGTCTAAAATATTTATTTGATCAACCAACTCTAAATGCTAGGAAAAGTAGATGGTTAGAATTTCTCAGTGAATATGACTTTGATATAAAGCATATCAAGGGGAAAGAGAATAAAGTGGTTGATGCACTCAGCAGAAGAGTGCATGAGTTGCATGCTACAACCATTAGCATGTACCGATCATATTTGAAAGAAATAATTTTTGAAGCTGCAAAATCAGATTTGCAACACAAGGAGTTAGTGGCAAAATTACAACAAGGTATTTTGCAACAAAAAATTGAAGACTATAAGATAGAAAATGATGAAATTCTCATATACAGGGGCATGATTTATGTACCAAATTCCCAGGAATTGAAAAATATGATATTGATAGAAATGCATAATGTACCTTATGCTGGGCACCCAGGTTACCGGAAAACTGTTGCAGCTATCAAAAGCCAATATTATTGGCCAGACATGAAGAAAGGAGTTGCTGATTTATTACCAAATTTTTGGAGTGTCAAAAGGTAAAGGCTGAGCATAGACATCCAACTAGTTTTCTACAATGATTACCCATTCCTGAATGGAAATGGGAAGTTGTAACAATGGATTTCATCACCAAACTGCCCAGAACAAACACACAACATGATTCTATCATGGTAGTGGTGGATAAGCTTACTAAAGATGCCCATTTTGTTCCAGTAAATCTCACTCACAAGGTAGCCAACATTGCTGATGTATATATGAGAGAAATTGCTCAATTACATGGTATACCCAAGACAATTGTGTCTGAAAGAGATCCAAAATTTACCTCAAATTTTTGGAAGGAATTATTTAATGGATTTGGAACAAATTTGAATTTTAGTACAACTTATCATCCATAATCAGATGGACAAATAGAGAGGGTGAATCAAGTGATTGAGGATATGTTGAGGATGTATGTGACGGATAAACCATCAAAATGGGAAGACTAATTATACTTAGTAGAGTTTGCTTATAACAATGGGTACTAAACATCTCTAAAGATGATCCCATTTGAGGAAATTTATGGAAGAAGGTGCAACACACTGATAAGATGGGATAACCCACCAGATAGAGAAGTGGTTGGGCCATATTTACTCAGAGAAATGGAGGAGAAAATGTTGATTTTTTTTTTTTTAAAGGATGCCCAAGACATGCAAAAAATCTATGCTGATAAGGGTAGAACTCACAGGGAATTTAAAGTGGGGGACCATGTATTATTGAAAGTAAAGGCCAACAAAAGTTACTTGAAGTTGGGAAATTGTTCAAAGTTGGAAGCTCACTATTGTGGGCCGTTTGAAATCCTAGAGAGGATTGGTCCTATAGCATACATGCTTGCCTTGCCTACATCAATGACCATTCATAATGTATTTCATGTATCATTGCATAAGTAATATATACCTGATGCTAATCATGTCATTGATTGGAATGTGATTTAGGTGGAGCAAGAATGTGCTTTCCAAGTACATCCAGTACGCATTTTGGACCGAAAAATCAAATAGCTCTAGAATCGAGCCATAGGACTAGTAAAGGTCCAATGGACCTGGTACGGTCCTGAGCACGCAACTTGGGAGCTTGAAGATGTTATGAGGGCAAACTACTCGCATATTTTTGAGGATTTTTGAAATTTTGGTTGTATATGTGTATATAATGCACTGAGGATAGTGCATAAATAAAGGGAGGGGATTGTAATACTGCTAGGTTGAACCCCAACTGAAAATGTACTTAAGCTGGTGAGCTGTTTGATATCATTTTTGTATGCACCTTCCAGGGTATAGTGCACACATATACTGCACACTAAAATGATGAAGTGTGCAAATTCCAGGATATTGCTCACAACAAACTTAAGTGCACGCAATTTTTGAGGCTAGGGAGCCTTTGTGTATATGTTGTGTTTTATAGACCAGTGAGCCTATTTTTGTATATGTATCATCATTAATATAATACATCGCTGCGTGTAGACTGACCACGATAAAATAGTATGGGGGACTAAAATCCACTAGTTAGCGAAAGGTGGGGGGGCGGCTAAAAGTTAAGATAAGGGGATAAGATAGGGAGATTAAGCCAAAAAGGGATATTATATTAATATTCATTAAAGTATAAAGTTTGGATAATTATTTTATCCTAAGTTCTAAGGATGGGGACAAGTGGACCAAATTAGCTCTCAACATGACATGAAGTGTCAAGTTGGGAACATGCATACATATATCTTGGACTTAGTTCATTTTGGGATTGATTCATTCATTCGATCATCATTCACTCACTCATTCAACTGTCCTCCATACCTTCCTGTACCTGTATCCATACCTGTAATGATATCTGTACCTATACTTGCATTTGGACCCGGTTATCTGGACATGGATAGCTTGGGAGATAGACTGAAGAAGCGGGTTGTCAGTCTCATGGGATATTGAAGAGGTGGGTTATCAGGCCCGTGAAAAATTCTCTCTAGGTGAGAGAATTGTTGGGAATTGATTCCCGAAGGTGCCAAACTGAAGCTACATGGATCTCAGACTTCCTGTCTGGCCTGTTGCTAAAGCCCCAGAAAGGAAGTGGGTCAGCCGAAGGACTGTTGAGCAGAGAAGGGGCACACTTCTTGGGGTGGGACAGGCATGTGGGGAATGAGGGACTATAGGCTGTTTGTTTGAGTAGGCACATGTGACAAATTGTTTCCTGTTGTATGAGATACATAAGTCTAGTTAGGATTCCCTTTACCCAAGTGGAGTTTAGTCCCATCTCGGGGGTGACCCACTGCTGAGAGTGATGAGAAGTGTGGTCTAAGGCTGGGAGGTTTGTGGAAGGTCTGCACGCAGTTGGTGATATTATTACCAAGATAAGGGTCAATTGTGTGTTAAATTACATGCTGCATTGTTATTTGTGTTTATTTTTATGCATTTTTCTTGTGTGTGGTTTATACCTATCTTTATATTTATGGGTATTTCCTTTCTATGCTGCATGTATACGTTTACTGTTATTTCTATATGAATCTGTTTATTTACACAATTTATTTGTATGTTTTAAGTTATATATATAAAGTTTCACAAGATTTTCTGTGTGTATATGTTTTAATTTGCATACAGTTCAAAATTGTTTTACGTGGCATAAGCTAGTTGGATGCTGGGGATGTTATAGGTCTATACCTGTGGTGAACGACTGGTGTGGTATTTTTCCTAGTCATTGTGATTTGACAAGGAATGATAAAGACTCAAGATTCTATATGCTATCACATGCATACCCATAGTGAGCTTGATATCAATGAGAGTTGATTGTCTCAGAGGGAGAGTCACACAAGGAGTTTCCCTTTGGTTTAGGTGGGAGAGAGACATCTCCCAAGACTGATAGAAAAGTTTCATGAGTCTAGGGTGAAGTTTGTATACTTTAGAGACAAGATTTGACATGATGAAGAATGTCTCCCTCATTGAGAGGGAGTGTTGATGTTTGGACAACATCGGTAATACATTCTTCCATATATATATATATGACATGATATTTATAATACAAGGTATACACATATATATAATAAATATGTAGTTATTTATTATCCAAGGTACACATCATTTCATGGATGGTCACCATATGTTCTCTCTATATGGAACACTTGGTGGTGGGATGAAGAGAAGACCACTCATGGATCCAAGTGATTTATGATTTGAAATGGACTAGTAAAACATATTCACGTGAGGTCTATATCTAAACTTAGGTGTACCCAATATACATTTCAAGGTGCACAATCGTTTTTTTTAATTTCTATTTGATGATTTCAAAACATGTAGAATAATTGATTGTATTTTGGACATAACGTGGTCATATGAAGTTTGACTTGGCTTAAATTTTCACTATTGTGCGTTGACATGTATTTACATGTGCATATACAAAATTAGTCAAATATTCCTTTTTTTACCCCCCACTTCCCCTAATAAAAAAATGAAAAAAAATAGAAACAATATTTTGGCCATAACTCAACCATACCTATGTTCATTTTTACACCAAAATTTAGAAGGAAATTTAATCATTTGGTCTTCCAAAACATAAATATGTTGACTTTTGGGGGAAATAAAGGTTGGAATTGCAACCATCCCCAAATGAATGAAGATGAGGCTATGATAAGAGGATGGGGCGATAAATGTTGAGTTTGGGTGGATGTTAACACTTTGTATATACTTGTTGGGTGCACATGCAATAATATGAGCATATTACAAAATGAGTTAGATCACTAAATGAGGAAACGATAGATAGGTTTGAGTCACATAACTAATCTTAAAGAAAGATACTCACAATAACACCATAAGATATTATCAATGAATAATTTGTGCATCTATTTCAAAGAGGTTTACCTCCTTATACATCATTGTTCATTAATCAAAACATTTCCACTTATGAATGTGGGATAGTTTATTTTACACAAAAGGTGAACATTAACATATTCTAAAGTCACAAAGTGACTTTATTACATAATATGCCTTATATCTCCAATAATCCCCCATAATGTGTATAATGTTGAAACAAACTGAAATCAAATACATATATTGAATGTAAAACACATAAACTGAAAACTAAACATCGGTAACATCCTTTAGATGCTTCTTCTTTGAACATAATTCCTGAACTAGTTTGAGCTCTATTAAGCTGCCTCATAATCATCATAATGGTGTATCTCTTGAGTTGAATTCTCGAGTTCTCAGATTATACTTCCTCAGACTCCTTAATCACGAATGTCCCAAAGTCAATTGCTAGATAACAATCCACATGCATGTTGTGTAACCTCACTAGTAGAATGCAATCCACACACATGTCGCGTAACCTCACTAGTAGACTGCAATCCACATGTATGTTTCTCCAACTAATGAGGGATATTTCCCCAAATCCAAAACTTCTGAACTAACCAGGAAACAATCCATTTTGAGCTATTAACTGATCCCTTCCCATATTCAAAGTGCAAGCTTCCTAAAATGCATAAAATCCCTTTTCTTCAGTAAATTCTTCACCACTGTCAACATCCGATGGATCTTCAATCATGGTTACACTCGCTATATGTTTTCTATATTTGACCTTTCCCTTAAGAACGTCATTGGATCACTATCTACAATTCCAAGTTGTATGACCCAACTTCTTGCAATAATAGCATTTTATTTCCTCTTTGTCTTTTGCTGATATATTACAGTTGTTTCTTGCATAGAATGCAAGTTCTGATTGACTATCACCTCCAGTGGTTCTCTTTTCTTTTGCTAGGAATGCTAAAATAATTTGGTCGATACTTTATGAAGGTATCTAAATCAGGGTAAAGATAGCACTATTGTATTTAGGTGACAAACTGTTTAGGAGAATAGCCTTGGCATCCTCCTCATCAACTACTACCTTGACTTCTACAAGATGTTTGATAAGAGAAGTTAGATTGTTGACATGATTTGACATGGTGGCTTCATATGACATCTTAAAGATGAATAACTGTAATTTCAAGGAAAATTTCACATTCACTGCTTGTGCCCCAAATAACTTGTTGAGATTTTTCTAGATTTCCTTGGATGATTTGTTCAGATCTATGTGATGTAGCTCTGAAATTGAGAGGGCAAGGATAATAATGGATTTTTCCTTATCTTTTGTTCTCTCCCATTATATCAACTTGTTCGGAGGTTGCCTCCGTTCCTTTGACAATTCCCCAAAGGTTTTTATTCATTAATTGCATATGGATATTCACTTTCGACATATGGAAATTGGAACTCGAATAATTCCCTAATGACATCTCCATGACTGATCAGATATGATCTTTTTCATTGCTAAAAAATAATTACCGACGGACGTAAAGAAATGTTACACAAACCAAAGATGTAGATATTGAAAATCTGAGAGAGATTGGCTATAGAACTGCAACAAAACCCTTGTTTCCTATGTTGATAAAATTAAAAAGGAACCTACATTAAATCATGGCTAAAAAAACCAAAAACCAAAACTCGAATCTAAGTGAAATCGTTGCTAAACAACCTCGAATTGTGACACTTTGTGGCTCTTAGACTATTGAAGTCGTAAGAGTGGAAACATTGTCTTTCAAAGGCCCAAGACTCTTGATACAATTTCTTTCTCTGATACCATATTACAAAATAAGCTAGATCACTAAATAAAGAAACCCTAGATAGGTTTGAGTCACAAACTAAGCTTAAATAAAGATACTCACAATAACACCATATGATATTATCAATGAATAACTGATATATCTATTACAAAGGAGTTTACCTCCTTATATATAATTATTCATTAAGAAAATCATTTCCACTTATGAATGGAGGATAGATCGCTTTACACAAAAGTGAACATTAACATATTCTAAAGTCATAAAGTTATGTTATTACATAGTAAGCCTTATATCTCTAATAGAGCAAAGCACACAAAAATTCTAGTTAAAAATGTTCTTAGCATTGAATGTGTATCTAGTTTAGAGCATGCTAAAGTTATTGAATATAAGCATTGGAGTTTTCCTCTAGTTGATATTTCTCTAGGGTATATTTTATGTTAATAGTGTGAATGTTTGTGCTATTTACATTTTCCTTCCTTGTATGTTCAATTTACATTATTGCAATATGGGTTTTAGATTTAATGGAGCCTAGTTGTTTGCATAATTAAGCATAAAACAAGATATAATAGTAATAGTATTTCAAATTTGGCAAGTATATTTTGTCTTAAGATCTGAGTGAGTTTTTGCAATAGCCATAGGTTATGTGATTACATATCATATTGGTATTAGAGCCAACTTTGAGAAAAATTGGTCAACAAACTGTATGGTAAAATCCCGTGGTCTATATTAGAAGTGTGGAGAGCCATTGTTGTAAGGTGTAGAAAGTAGACAAACAAAAAATGTTGAGAATGTCTATTGAAGAACAATTTAAGGAAGACCTTGTAGTGAGGACTACTTATTTGGAGCAGAACATTATTGTATTGACTGAGATACTAAAACAAATTTTGGTATTGAGGGAGAATTAGTTGTTAAGTAGAGTTTGAGCATTAAGAAAAAAGTGCTAACTAATCCAAAGGTGAGAACATTGGGGATTTGGGTAATAGTGACTCTTTCCCTTCATTTTCTAGCACTCCATTGAAAGTTGAAGAAAACCTTTAAATGCCATCATATGATGGTCCACTTGATGTTGAACGTCCAATGGTTGGTTAAAACAAACATATTTCAACATGTATAAGATAAAATAAACACACTTGATTTCCTTTTCCCATATAAAATTGTTTGGACATGCTTTGATATGGTGGGAGATTTATATATATGCTTTACGATTGTGCAAGAATCCATTTGTAACAAAGTGGGAGCACTTCAAAGAATTGTTCAAATCGTGGTTCTATGCTATAGGTTACAAGGAGGAATGACTCATGAGGTGGAAATACTATAGATAATAACAAGGAAAAAGTGCTCAAGAATCAAGCTATCATGTTGGGTATTGTTATCACATGATTTGTAGTTGTGAAAAGCCGAACACAAGATCACCAAATCTTGCATAACTATAGGATTTCTTACCACTGTCACCTTAGTAAGAAATACCCACGTTTTAGTGATATAAGGGGTCCACCAAAGGGGAGGCTTCCCTAGTGACCTCAAGGGATCAAAGTAGAAAGTATTGTAGCCAAGCCTACCACCCCCTCTTTTGATCACCTAAGTCAAAGTATAGGTCAAGGGAAATGCTGAAGTATGTAGCTGTTGGGTACCTTCTTGGAACAAGAACACTTATAACATATGCATATTAATTTCCAAGTACACGTATGCAATTAACACCTTAGAAGACAAAGAACACTTGTTATGGCTGGTACAATATTGCAGTAGTACACCAATTTATATAAAACAAGTACAATTTTGTATCAAGAACAAGTAAAGGAGGTCAAAATTGCATGAATTTATGAGGAAAAGTGAGCATCAACTAAATAGATCAATATTCAATGGTTCAAAGAAATTTCTGAGCATGTTATACCACCATTCAATCAATCTATGAACAATTTAGAGTAGATTAGTGTGGATGCAACAAACTTTTTCTAAAACAACAATAAAATTTGTGAGTTATCTTAGTTTAAAGTTAGTTATGTTAGTGAAAATCTTTAGAGAATGAAAATTGAGAGTTGTTTGATCACTTTCATCATAAGAGAGCATGTAGATTAGTGCCTTAGGGCTCTTGAGTCTCTTACAACAACCATACAATATGTTTGGAGAATGATAATAGCAATATCTGAGAGGTAGGATTTGATATCTAAGGTACTAGCACATTAGGGACTTAGATTTCAATCCTTAAAGAGAAGGGTTGTTAGAGTGAAAGAACTTTTTGGCTCTAGCAACCTTTTCTCCCTTCTTAAGTCCTTGAAGTAAATTGTAGGCAAGAGTCTAGATTCAAACTTCTAAAGTGATAGAACTTTAGGGCTTTAGGAGCTTAAATCTAGGTAGGATTTCCTTCACAAATTTATGGATGAGAATAACCTTGTGAGAGGAGGAAGCACTTATGCTCCTCTCTTAGGGTTTTGTCAAGTAAGATTCTTCAATATGAACATTAAATGAAATTTCAAAGTTCTACTTACTTTACCATGATTTGACAAGAACAAACCCTAATTGCAACATATCCATCCAAAAATCAACAAAAAATGATCCACACTTGTTCTCCAAAATATAACGCACTAGGTAAAAGAGCCAATATCCCAAAAAGAGGTAAAATTTCAGAAGTATATCTCACTTGTGTGAGAAAGAATGTGATGATAAAATGAAATGTCAAGGAGGTGTATCTATATGATCCCTCCTTGACCTAAGTCAAAAGCGAAAAACATAAGGAATGACGAGTGACACCCTTGTAGCACATAGGTGTATCTTGAAGGGAACATCACATGAGTAAAATTAACAAGTTAATAAAAATATAGAAGACCATAGAGAATAAAACAAATACTTAGAACTGTTAGAAAAGAGAGTAAAAATTTATATTAATTTATAAAATGGAAACATGATAAAATCTAAGTCTAAATGTTTAAGCCTAAATAAATTTTATAGAATTGAGTCTAAGGGAAATTTAGACTAAATAAAAACTAGTAAAAAGAGAATAAAAATTTAAGACATGTGCACAATGTGTGCATGAAACTAATAAGAGAAATTTTTAATTTAAAAGAAATTATTTCATAAGGAAAGGTGGAGTCAACATAGAGTTATAATCCTAAGCCAAACTAGACTCTAAATCCTAACTAAGAGAAGAGTCTTAATCAAACTCCAACAAAAATTTATTTAGAAGACACAATAAAGGATAAATTGGGGAATTAAGAGACAACTAGGAGAAAATCTAGGAACTAATTGTGGAGATGATGAAAATTTTCAAAAAAATATTTAATTAAAAATAAATAAACATGTGCAACTTGAGGGAAGAGTGACATGTGTTTGAGGTGAATAATATATAATTTAATTATTAAAAATTATCTAATTATGCATGAAATGACAAGTGTCAAGATATAAATTCTTATAAAAGAAAGGAGAAGAAGGAGTAAGGTACCCTATTCTTAAATGACTAAAATGCTGTCAAAATTTATTGTGACTAGTTTTCTTGTGTGAGTTGGCCTGGAAGTTTGTATAGGAGGTGGAAGCCTCTCCTTACGAGGGAAAAATTGAGCTAGCTTTAGATCTAAATTTATGTGTGTGACCCCTTTGCGGCTTGGGGGCTAAGGGGGAAGAAGAGTACCCCTAGTGTTGGATGCACTAGTACATATGACCAAATTTGTGACGGTTTTTCATTGCTATTGCCACACTTATCTGTCGCAATTTCCACAAAAGAGAAGACTTTTTTTCGTTGCTATTTTTTTGTTCCTATATCCACGAATCAGGTGTTCATGGAAACATCGATGGATATAGCTCTCCACGTGTCATCACCATCAAGATGGGTTAACCCTATACATCGTCGAAATTGGTTCGAAAATTCGTCGCAATTATGACGAAAAACTGTGGCAATGTAAAAAAAATTGTGGAAAGTTGCAAAGCAAAAGCGTGGCAATAGCGACGAACATTTATGCCAAGACAAAAACTTACGACACAGATGTTGTATGTGTGACGCAAAAGCATGGAAAATTGCGACGAAAAAC
>SNQJ01S0024835.1:106108-125984 GCA_010110895.2 Picea sitchensis | reverse complement strand
TTGTAACATATCTACACTATTATTATCTTCAAAGAAAACAAAGACACCATAAGATAGATAATTAACACCTCCAATTTCATATTTGCTGCTCAGAAACCAAAATCAAGGTTTATTTACATTGAAACTCTCTCTTCCTTTTCCAACAAGAAGTTGCACTACTCTTTCTGCACTTATTTTGGAAAACCCATTACTTAGGGAAATAAAACATAGGAATTGGTTGTTGGCATGACCGTCCCCTAAAAATAACATGAATTAAAAAGTTGTTGAACACTTGTAATTTAAGGCCATGCGGCCTCTTTCATGCATTAATTTCTTGAAATCAATCATACGAATTGCATGGGTAATGTTCAAACACATTCTTAAAGATATAAATAATAAAACACTAAATGTTGCCTACCTATTGGATGAACTGTAAGAGCAGGGCGGTTTGAAACTGCTACGTGCTTGCTAAGAAATATTATTTCATCCACAATCTCCCCCGTCAACTCCTCCCAACGCTTATCCAAGTTGTCTTCCTCCACAATGCTTCGATCTTGCTTCAGTAGTCTTACCCTTCCATTGAGAAATGTTGAAATATCCTGCAGCATTAGAGAATGATTAGATTCAGGATATCACTGAACTTTTTTTGGCAGTAAACAAATTCTGTGCAATGCCCCAAACAACTCAGCAACATGCAGTGGCTACGTACCTGACTTTCATGTAACATTCAACAAGCTAAATAAACGATCTTGCCACTTAGCCTATATACTTTGAATAAATTAATTATAGGAAAACAAATTAATTTAAAATAAAAGCAAATAAACAGGTAACTTTAAAGTAGTATACACTGCAATCATTTTTGTTTCTGAACACTGCAATCATTTTTGTTTCTCAAAAGTAGTTTCAAAACGGATTAGGCACTAACAATGGCTCCAACAAGAGTATGTCAATTCTTCTTATTTAAAGTGGGGAGCTTGTGAAAAGAAAGAAACTTGAAGAATGATGATTTCTGAATCTGAAGCCATGCTTGAATCACAATCATGATTTCATTTTTTGAACATACACAAGATAACATATCTTTTAATTTACTCTACACTCCATTTTAGATGGTTTATCCAGTATTACATAAGTTCATACTCATTAATAATTATATCCCTTCTTTCACAGAGAGCCTCATAAAAGCCCATCTGGTTTACAAGAAACTCGGTGAAAACTTGAAATAGATGGGAATACCTTATACATGTTACGATTAAATAAAATTGCAGAACTGAATTACGCTTCTTCCCTGTTACCACTTGAACTAGCACCCTTGTGAAAAGTCCCATCACAAGTGCTAACTTGGGGCAACAAGATGGGAAATGCACCACTGTCACCTCAATACAATTTCCCCTTCACTTTAGGCCAGCTCCTAGAAGCCAAGTGGGTTATCCCTATTTGATTAAGTAAACCTCTTAGTGAATTAATTACCATGCAATCTTATGATTTACTCCAGAGAATCCAAAAAATATATAACAACTAGATGCACAAGGATTCCAATAAGTGATTAAATGCTTCAAATATAACCAAGTAGAAACAATAGCATAAACCACCAATATATCCACTTGAGAAAGAGGGTTAGGAGCTAGCGGATGTGTGTGCCAAATCTGATATCAAAGATAAACAATATGAACAACTTCAGATTTGCAATTAAATAACTATCACTCAACAAATGAAACTTCAAAGAGAAAATAACCACTTTGAAGCTACTTTAGGGCACAAAGAGTGTAATCAACTAGCATGAATCAATGGTGCAATGTGTGCTTTGATTACCAATCATTTATATGCTAGAACAAGGGCAAGATTATGGCTTTCCACAACTTTTCAATCTGTTTTATGATAAATTAACGCAGAAATTTCAGATTTAGAGTGAAGAGAAGACCATCCAAGAGAGAAAATCCACTTGTAAGCAAGACGTCTTGGATGATTTCACTAGGGAAAGATATATGCTATGAAATAACGGCCCAACAATCATTAGAATCAAGTTCTAAAGATATGTAACAATGAACTAAGAAAGAACTTGAAAAATATGTGGTGAATCCCCCGAAGGTTTTCAAGTTAACTCTTGGAATTCACCAAATAAATCTCTAAGTAAATGATAAACAATTATAAGCACTTTAGAGATCAAACTCACCACTAGATCTATAAGATAAACTTGTAGAAATGATCTAGGAATGAAATAGAGGCTAGGTATGAGGAAGAATACACCTTTCAGCACCAAACCCTAGTCATAGGGTTACACCAAATTCGATATTTATTTCTGCAATTTAATTTCCAGATTTGAGA
This sequence comes from Picea sitchensis, assembly GCA_010110895.2. Taxonomy (NCBI): domain Eukaryota; kingdom Viridiplantae; phylum Streptophyta; class Pinopsida; order Pinales; family Pinaceae; genus Picea; species Picea sitchensis. Next base: position 123,683 of record SNQJ01S0024835.1, on the reverse strand, counting down.
AATGCCTTGAATCAGCCCACAAAACATTAGATAAGACATTGAAGCACCTTTCTATACAGTCGTTTTGCCTTCTTAGGGTTAGAAATCGACAATTAAGAACAAATCCTTGAATAAGCTAGTCTAGAAAGAGAAACAAACCATTAACTTTACACTAGACTATGAACGAAATCTAAATAAAGATTTTTATTTGATTTTTCACCATTACATTTCCTTCTAAACAAATAAAAATAAAAGATTTTGAATTTTAGGGTTTTGGGTTGGTTGTTGGGAGACGACTAGTGGATTTTCTCTAATTAGAGTTGTTATCTCTCGGATTATCCCTAGAGGAAAAGTCCAAACCTCTCAAAAGGGAAAACCTAAGGACATGAAAAAGAAGGGCACCCACTGTCGCCTCCACAACCCTGCCTCTACACTTCTAGGCTAGGGTCACTATGTTGATTTTTCAATAAGCTAGGCTTAAGCATGAAGTTCATTCCATTTTAGCATTTTACTTAAACCATAAACAATTGTGTTGCAGCAACCAAGATCACAAGAAGAAACACCATGCACAAGTACACAAGAAGTAACCTGGGAAACCCTTCTCAACAAGGGAAGAAAACCCAGCCAATCCTTTGCTATATTCTTCAAGAGAAAGACCTTCACCACCAAGAAAACCTAGCACACAAAAGGGTGCTCATAAACCCTAGAAGACTAGCGCCCAAGAGAGGTGCGCACTTTTCCCAAGTAGATGTACTTGCTGAAATTTCCAAACTCACACAAAAGATATGATTCCTCAATGGGGAATTTACCTTTACTTATATTAGACTTGACCTGTCAACAGAAGTGTCTAATGGCACAACAGAGCCGACCTCTCTATCTCATAATATAATTAGTATTAACCAGATTAATTATCTTTTACATAAATTATCAATTACATTAAGGTGGGGTTGACCTGTACCCTTTACATTACAATTAGGATTACAAGCAGGTCTGACTCTTGAACAATATAGCAAGGGATCTCATACACCCACTAGTGCTCAGCCACTAGGGGCACATCCATAGGGATGTCCATATCTTTGGCTCTTTGCATTACACAGAAGAACCAATTCTTCACTAGTGCTCGGCCACTAGGATCAGGTTCACCTGTGCTCGTCCACAGGCACGTCAACTCAACAGATCTTCTTTCCCACTACATTACACAGGAGAGTCCTCTGGAGTTTCTCATCAACTCTCTGCTCAAAGGAGGCTAATACATCATCTTCATCTCTGTCTCATGACGATGCACCCATCACTTTGGGATTTCACACGTTCACCTTGTGCTCAGCCACAGGCACGTCCAACTCTGCAGATCTCCTTTCTCACTGTGTCATCTGGAGTTCTTCTCAACTCTCTGTAAGGAGGAGGCCATCTCTACGTTCCAGCTTTGTCTCAGATAGGAACCACACACCCCTCTCAGGGGCTCTCTCTCAGGTTTGTGTCCTGGAGAATGTCTCACGTAGTTGCAATCATCAACACACTAACCTAAGAAGGGAAATCTTGTATGGTCTAGCTAAGTCCTATCGTTGTAAATTAGGAAGGGTGAGGACAAGGACTAGCATTGACTCGTTTTTAACTTCTCTAGAGGATTGATATAATGAAACAAGAGAAGACAATACCCTATACTGTTTGGAATGCTCATTCATCATTTATCAACATTCATCAGTAAACCCAATACAAAATGGTGCTTCAAAGGTTTATTCATTAAATGTTGTTTCTTCCATGATTATTCAAATGCTTGTGAACCAAAAATATTCTAAGCAAGACCCAAAAAAAACAAAAAAAATGCTTCTAGTCAAAAGATGTGACTTATGCTACAACCCTCAAATATACATGTAGGCTCGGATGCCCACGGTACGAGAGGGTAATCTTCCTGAATGTTGTGTTTGGTGCACTGTAACAGTCCGACGGTCGAATGGTTGGTTTCAAGATGCCTAGGGGACTTTCGATATACTCGAAGGTACATGGAAGTGATCTCCAAGTTCAGGTGTTGTCTAATGCAACACTACTCAAGTGGGTACCAACAAGGGTTACCGGGAGTTCCAACAAGGCAAGACAAAGCTCAAGCCTCCTGATCTCATGAGTATCCCTGCATGTGTTGATCCCAAACCGTAGTTTTAAATGCTCAACGACAGCTCCCTATCGTTATTTATAGATGTCGAGTCACATCTCTAGCTTAGATTACTAGGGGTTTGTTGACCACCTATTTCAACTATGGGGTCAACTCCATGTGCCATGATGATATGTACCGGATGGTGCTACTAGTTTGAAGCCTTGCTGGTTCTACAAGGAAATTTTGGCTTGAGCACGTGTTTTTGTAATTGGAATTTCCACTCCCCTACGTGGGATTATAATGTAATGGGTCTGCATGGATCATAGTTTAGGTCGATTGCTTAGGACTTTGTCATTAGAGGAGTTCCTTTCATAGAGTGTTTTTTTTCCTCGGGTTATTAATTTGGCCTAACCAGCCTTATTAATTTCCCTTGAGTTTTTCACTCCCACAATAATTCTCCAAAGTGGTGAAAGGCGCTCTAATGGTCGAGCCCTATGGTAGCCAGTGTCTAGGAATATTGTAAATGACCATGCTAGACATCTTCTAAAGTCTTGCGAAATTCCGTCGAGTATAAGGTATTTTTTTTATTTTTAAAATTACCCATTTAATGGTAATTTTAATTAATTTTTGATAAAAATTGTAAAAATTGGATCCTTGGGATTTTGATAGGGGTATTTGTGCTCAAAAGAAATGGAATGAGATCCCCTACACCCTTGGAGAAAGTTTCAGCTCAATTGGACAAGTTTTGTTAGGTGTTTGTCCATGAGGAGTCTAAGTCAATCTAAGACAGCAATTTAATTGCTGGAATTCACAAAGTCAAACTTGTCAAAATTTTGTAATTTGACCAAATTAAGTGGAGGAAGAGTGGGAGAACTTATCCAAACCCATTCCTAAGCTATCCTAACCCTTTCCCATCCATCACCTCACCCCCTCACCTAGCCATAAAGCAAAAATGTCCCTCTCCCTAGGAGAAGTGCGCCCCCCTTCTAGAAACTCTCCAAAAAGCAAAAATTAAATAAAATATTAAAGGGAGACTCTTCCTCTACCTTGGTGCGCCTCCCGAGACCCTACAACTCACCATTTGACTTGTCAAAGCATTGTCAACTCATGCCAACTCATTTCCAAAACCCTAAACTCCTCTCAAACCCTAAAAGTGCGCCCCCCTTGAGATGCTCAATGATTCTTAATTGATGGACACTTAGAGAGCATCCAAGAGGGGTAACTCTTGGCTCCCAAGTATAAATAAGAGCCTCCCCTCCCTCATTTCACACATCTACTCTTGGTATTGTTACTATGCCAAAATCTCTCTTCTCCCACTCTTCTCTCTCTCTTTCTCTTGCTCTTGTTCTTCTCTCAAGCTTGTGGCAAATATTTGCCCAAGCTTGCTATTGAATAAAGGAAATCTTTGGAGGATCCATGGTGTTGAGAGTCTTCTTGGTGCCATCTTGCTACATATGAGGTGATCTTGTTCTTGTTTATTCTTCTAGTGTATGCTTAGCTTATAGATCTATAGTAGGAATATTGAGCAAAGTAATTTGTTTTTTTGGATTTGTGAAAGTATTTTCATAGATCTAGTGAGCTTCTTGGTAGCTATTTCAAATTATTTTGATTTAATATCTAGATCTACTCACTTCCTATTGTTTCTTGTGGCCTAGCATTGAAGATTGGCAAGGTTACCTAGGGTTTTAATAGAAGATTTCAGATCTGGAAATCTCTCTTTTCACCCACTTAAACCCTCTAAAAATTTATGTTTCTTATTTTTGTTCTACTCTATACTTCTTTGGGCATTCTAACATACTTGGATAGAGTTTTTAAGCATATTTTACTTGCAGAAATTTACACAGAAAATTTATGGTTTTTACAACAGAAATTTTCACAAGTTTTTGTCACTTTTTGCAGCATTTCCAGCAAGCTTTTGTGTGCTGATTTTTTGCAGGTTAGTAACATTTGAGAGTGATTACACCCCATTTGGGGCATCTACAAGTCAAATATCAGCCTCCAAAAATTGGGTAGCAAAAGCCCTCTTCTTCTCTTCTCTTTCTCACATATTAAGCAAGCTTAAAGGGCTTGCATTCCTCTATTGTAATTAATTTCTGCATTTTCTTTCTTTTTGCCTACACCTTGGAGTGAGCTTGGCTAAGCCAACCCCCAAAATCGTAAGGCTAGTTTAGCATATGGTTTTTATTTCTTTATGTGCTTAATGGTTTAAAATAATCTAGATCTATGAATAATCACCTAATGTTAGCTTAGGCCCATGGAGGCATAACTAATTTACATTGCTCATCTTGTTCATTTCTTTTCATTGCAAGTCATTTCCATTTAAGTGTTTTGCTCTTAACTTAATAATCTTTAAAACACTTCTAATGTCTTGCAATTTTACTTTCCTTAAGCATTGTATAATCTTGTAGTATATTGTTTCAAGCATTTTAAATTTCCTTGCAATTTCCATTTAAGTACTTTACTTTTATAAGTCTTAATCTTTCAAGTACTTTCCTTTTGCAAGCACACTTTCTTTAAAGCACTACATTGAAATCATTTGCAACTAATCTATCTCAACTTAATTCACTTAAGCTCAATTTACTTTTAAAGCCTAAAATTTATCTAGCTTAATAGGTCACCAACCACTTGTTGACGAATGCAACTATGTGAGACATTCTCCAGCTTACAAACCTGTAGGCTGTGAGGTGTGGATCATTGCAGCTATGTGAAGCCTTTCTCTCAGCTTACAAGCCTGAGAGAAAGCCCCTGAGAAGGGTACGTGGTTCCTGCCTGAGACAGAGCTAGGAACGTAGAGATGACCTCCTCCATTCAGAAAGTGAGAAGAACTCTAGATGATTATCCAGTGGGAAAGGCGATCTAATGAGTTGGACGTGCCTGTGGCTGAGCACAAGGTGAACGTGTGAAATCTCAAAGTGTTGGGTGCATCATCATGTGAACAAAAATGAAGATGATGTGTTAGCCTCCTCTGAGCAGCAGAGTTGACGAGAAAACTCCAGATGATTCTCCTGTGTGAGGCAGTGAGAAAGAAGATCTATAGAGTGGACGTGCCTATGGATGAGCACAAGTGAACGTGTGTAGATCTGGTTCTTCTGTGTAATGCAGTGAGCCAGAGCTATGACATCCCTATGGATGTGCCCCTAGTGGATGAGCACCAGTGGGTGTATCAAATCCTTTGCTATATGTTGTTCAAGAGTCAGACCTGCCTATAACCCTAATTTTTATGTAAAGGGTACAGGTTGGCCCCACCTTAATGTGATTAATTATAAATGTAAAAGATAATTAATATTGCTAATATTAATTATTATAATAATAATAATAAATTATAAAGTGACTTAGAGAGGTCGGCCCTGTTGAGCCAATAGACGCCTTTGTTGATTTGACAAGTCTAATATAAGTAAGGGATGATTCTCCATTGTGGAATCATATCATACTTGTGAGTTTGGTAATTTCAGCAAGTACACTTCTTTGGCAAAAGGTGCGCACCTCTCTTGGGGGCTAGAGTTCTAGGGCTTAAGTACCCTCTTGTGTGCTAGGTCTTTCTTGGAGGTGAAGGTCTTTCTCTTGAAGAATATAGCAAAGGATTTGGTTGGGTTTTCTTCCCTTGTGAGAAGGGTTTCCCAGGATACATTTTGTGTTCTTGTGCATGGTGCTTCTTATTGTGATCTTGATTGCTGCAACATTTATGGTTATGGTTAAATGATAAAAATGGATTAAATTGCATGCTTAACCTATCCTATTGAAAAATCAACATCGTATCAGAGCATAGGTCTTGAAGAACCCATTGCACAAGCTACAAGCTTTTATCAGCCATCTCTCCTCTTCTGCAGAACCGTACGGCCCTCCTAGGGTTTCCAGAAAATCTATACGACCTCCTTCTCAGTGGTGATTCAGCCCTTAATACTTGGACGTTGGGGCTTTTGGCATAGAAGAGTGCGGCCTCTTCCAGTGCATCTCCAGAAGCTCTCAAAACGAAATTCCAAGAAATTTTTATTTTTGGACCTAAGGTTTCAAGGGTACCGAAAATTCCTGCAGAATATTAATTCCAGGGTTTCTGAAGAAACGTTTTCTTGAATCAGCAAGCATCTCAGTGATACTACCAAATTGATTATTGGCAGTCATAAGTCCAAATAATCTAAGGTTGTTAATTCAACCTAATCATTAGGTTTTCAAAAGCCAGTCGACAAGTATTTGAAGAAACAAATCAAATGAAGAATAGAACATTAGTAGAAGATAGGCTTGATGGAGCAAGCAACTTCAGCCCTTGGAAATCAAAGCTTCTAGTCACTCTTGAAGAAGATGATCTCTTGGATGTAACAACTAAAACTTTACCAAACACAGCTACCGATATAGAAAAGAAGATGTCAAAGCAAGAAAAATAATCATCTAATCGGTAAGAGATCACCTCTTACCCCGTATTGCAAATCTGAAGACAGCCTATGATATGTATAAAACATTAAAAGGAATGTTTGAACATGACAACACTCTTAGAGCTCTTACCTTAAAGAGCCAACTTCAAAGTACCAAGATGACGAAGGATGACATAGTTGCACTCTTCTTTATGAAGTTGTCAGAGATTAAAGAACATCTAGAGACCATTGGGGAAAACATGTCTGATAGAGAACTTGTCTTAACCACTCTCCAGAACCTTCCAAAATCATGGGAGCCTTTCATTCAAAGTATCAGTGGAAGAGAACCTCTACCAACCTTTGAGCGTTTATGGACAGATTGCACTCAAGAAGAACTTAGACTTAGAAATAGAGGAGTGGAAGATTCCTCGGAAGAAAAGCATGCTCTTGCACTTCATACAAAGTAGGGAGGAAAATTCAAAAAAAAATTCAGGCAAACATTGAAGGGTGAAAAGTCTTCAACCAATCCAAGTTATCAAAGAAGAGATGTTTAAGAAATTCAGTGATTCAGATGTGACAAGTATGGACACATTGCAAGAAACTGTCCAACCAGGATGAAGGAAAGACAATATGCTTCCACTGCTGACATTGATCCAAATCCACCTCAAAAGAGTGAAGAGAAGAGAGAGAAGAAGTACTTCCTCTAAAAGGACATGACTACAACTAGGTAAATCAATTGATCTCTAATTTTATAGTTGATTGCATTTTTTCAAATAAATGATGAATATTATTTCCAGTACGACAACTCTCAATATTTGGACCATTATCCCTAGTACGGGAGTCCAAACCATATTTAATTTGTTCATCATACAAGAACAAGCATAAACGATGTTGCCCTTCAAGAAGAGATAGCTTTTCAAAATCCAGAGAATCTCAGATGGAGATTAACGGTGAGACAATGCCTTTCTCCCCCTTCAGCAGTTCAAAGGGAGACAGACACTATTCCAATTGATCCAATTGCTCCAGTTGATATGTTCAATAGGACATAAAAGGGCTACCTAGAGGCAGAGAAACATGCAAGCCCCTCAAGGCACATTCCGAGAAGGCAAAAGAGATTTTCGAGCTATCCTTCAATCATAAGCCACTTCATTGATGATGAGCTTCCTTGTCTTAAGAAAGCAACAAGAGAACAAGTATGGAAAGATGCCATAACAGAAGAATACAAGTATATCTTAAGATCAAGCATGCAACTGATGGAAGTGTCAAGAAATACAAAACGAAATCTATAGCCAGAGATTTCTTACAAACAGAGGGAGTTGTCTATGATAAGACACTTGTTCCAGTAAACCCGATGCACTTCCATCTGTACTACCATCCATGAGTTGGAAACTATATCAGAGAGATAGATTCTTGATGAGTTTTGATTTCACGATGCACTTCCATCCAGACAATCCATGAGTTGGAAATTATATAATATGTATGGATTCTTGATGAGTTTTGATTTCAACAAGAGTGTTGTTGATCCAAACCTATATCATTACAGTTGTTGATGACAAGAGCCCGGTCCTCAAATGACCTATTCAAAAAGCTGCTTGTTGTTGGATACAAGTAATCCTTTACCCCCTAATTCAAGATGAAGAACGCATGATGCACTACTTGGGACAAGAAGTATGACAAAGGACTCATGATATTTTTCCCTCGAAAGGGAAATATACAAGGAAAATATTAAATAAGTTCAAGAATAACAGAATGCAAAATCCACCATGATGGATTTAAAGAAGAAGGTTCATGATGAAGCCGAGATTGATCCACAAACATTGATCATTTGATGTATTTGGTTAACACCGAACTTGATTCATGCCATGCAGTAAATGCTGTGACGCACTACCAGACAACAAAGAAACATGTATTGAGATATATGCGGTGACATCAAATATCCCCCACATCCGCCGATCAAGATATTTTCTATAATGATCTTACCGCTTCAACATGCGCATCCGATAATCGGGGGTTTCTGGATGCGCTTTAGGGTTTGATGTAGATGATCTTGTTTATAGTGTTTGTACGTCGGCTTATTATGGTTGCATGTAGCTATTATAGTTGCATGTAGCATAACAGGTCTTACAATCATAAAATGACGCATGCACAGCATATAAGGTCAACAACTCAATATTATGAATAATAACAAAGGTACGGAACACAAATCGCCACCTAAATATATAACTAAACGCCGCCGTGATCGCATGGATCCACTGAATACAAACAAATAGCAGAAATACCCGTGGTCCGCAAGAAGGCGCCAGACCGGCCGCATGCAACGGATAGAATGACCAAAATGAACGATCCCTGATGAGCACGGTGACCGCTATCTACCGGAAAACTCGATCTCAAAACTCCACCACGAATGTCCTCAAAGTTGCTCCAATCAATGCACCGGCCGGGCCGCATCGAAATACTGTTCCGACGGCGACTCAACGGACTCTTGACTAGATCCCACTGGGGCTCTTGCTCTCCCAGGCACCGACACGCCCTAACAGATTCCACCGCCGAATCGCCATGTAGCTCAAAACGATCGCCTCATCCTTCCTGACAAATGGGTTGGAAGGATTTACTGATCTCGATGGGAACCTCCCTTTGCATGCAAAGCCAACACCAAATGCATGCGTCCTAAACAGCTGTATGGGTCGCCTGCAAGATTCCACCACGGACCGATGAAACCGGCTCATCGGCGTTACCGGCTAGTTTCCACTGGAATTAATGGATTCTAACGGACTACCTGGCTTCATCGCAGATTCAGAATCTCTCCAATAGTCATACCTTTACAGCCGCTACTCTCCTCACCGAATGTTCCAACCAGATGATGAAATACCCGGATGGTATCTTCGATAGGCTAGGAGTGTGTTCCCAACAATCAAATCATCATGCGTTTCCTCCAGAAATCCACAAACAACAAGGTCGGCTCTCTTCCCCCTCCTGGAAGTTCTCAACATCAAATCATAATTATGCATACCGAGGAATTAGGTCACCCTCTCTATATACCTTTTCCCACCTAATTCTCCTTTGACATCACTTAACCTAGGCGCTCTTCCTCCTAAGTGAAATATTTTGTCCATTAAGTCGCCCCCCTCTTATCACCTTTTCGCTCTAATTCTCAATTGACTTGGCTTAAGTGATTTTCCCTAAGAAATTAGGCTTTCACTTATCGCTAGCCTTAATTCCTCCTTATTTCTCCATCCGGATCCCTGTTTGCGCCCCCACCATAGTTCACCAGAACGATAGGACTACTGGTCACCCTGGCTAGCTCAATTGGGATGGGACATCACGCACAATCGCTATTATGGGCCCCGAGATGTTCCGAGGACTGATTGATGATACACCAGACTAATTATAATGACCAGATACTAACTGACGATAAACTGACTGATGATTCTTGAAGGGTTTAATGATAGCTATCATGGCTTCACTCAGTTTCAACAGATTTACTCTTGACTATGATGGATCCCAAGGATGATAACCAAGAGTCGTTTGTAAATATCCTTGAGAACCCAATGGTTCCTGATGGATCGAAACACGCATGAGATGAAATATCCTTAGATCATAGATATGATAACGCGCAAGAAAATCAGAATTGGCAGCAGCATCTTCCTACACATGAGCAAATTACGGACATCTTCACTAGAGTAACTTGGTGAAAAATGCCTTCCTGGTTAAGAGGGAGTATTGATGATCACCAAAACAAAATTCAAAGTACATGTGTGTGAGACTCCGACTTTATGAAGAATGTGCCTCCTCAGTCAGAGGGAGTGTTGATGAATGCGCTATGTGAGACATTCTCCAGCCTACAAACTCCGGGTGGAGGTGGATCATCATAGCCTATAGAAGCCTTTCCTCGGGCTTACAAACCCGAGAAATCCTCGATAAGGGCACGGTTCTTGCCTAAGACAGCTAGGAACGAGATGACCTCCATTCGGGAGAGTGGAAGGAACCTTCTAGATGATTATCCAATGGAAAGGCGATCTAACGAGTTGGACGCGGCTCGCGGGTCGAGCACAAGGTGAACGTAAGGAAATCCCAAAGTGTTGTGCATCGTCATGTGAACAGAATGAAGATGATGTGTTAGCCTCCTCCTCGAAAGCAAGCAGAGTTGATCAGAAACTCCGTGATGATTCTCCGTGTGAGGCAAAGGGGAAAGAAGATCCTAGAGTGGACGTGCATGTGATGAGCACGGGTGAACGTGTGTAGATTTGTTTCTTCTATGTAATGTAGTGAGACAAAGCTATGACATCCCTATGGATGTGCCCCCGGTGGATGAGCACTAGTGGGTCTCTGGATCCTATAAGGATACCCAAGAATCGTGACCAACAGAACCCCTAATTGTTATGTAAAGGGTACTGCCCACCCCACCTTAATGTGATTAATAATGCAAAAGATAATTAATATTGCTAATATTAATTATAATAATAACAATAATATTAATAAATTATAAAGTGACTTCTAGGAGAGGCTCCTGGCTGAGCCAGCTAAACACTTTGTTGATTTGACAAGTCTAATAAGTAAGGGGTGATTCCCCATTGTGGAATCACATCATACTTGTGAGTTTGGTAATTTCAGCAAGTACACTCTTTGGCAAAAAGTGTGCACCTCTTGGGCGGCCAGAGTTCCAGGGGCTTAAGTACCCTTTTGTGTGTTAGGTTTTGTTGTTGGTGGAGGTCTTTCTCTTGGAAGAATATAGCAAAGGATTTGGTTGGGTTTTCTTCCCTTTGTTGAGAAGGGTTTCCAAGATACATTTTGTGTTCTTGTGCATGGTGCTCTTCTTGTGATCTTGATTACCGCAACACTTATGGTTATGGTTAAATGATAAAAAATGATTAAACTCCATGCTTAACCTAGCCTATTGAAAACTCAATATCACATTCCTAACTTTTCCAACAAAAAGGAATTTAAGGAAGAAGCAAGGGGTTCTAGATCGAGGACGATCTCACGACACTTGGTGTCCTCCCAAAGGAGTACTTCTTTCCTCGGATTTACTTGTGAAGCTAGGTGTGGCCTTGTTTGGTTCCCACTTATTGAGCACCCAACAATTCTTTTGGTACAAGTGAGGAGAGTTCTTGGGTTGCCACTTAGTCTTGGATTTACATTTAACAACTTTATCAATCCTAATCAATCCAACTTAACCTTGAACACCCGCCACTGACACATCTTTATGGTTTATGTTTAAATTACATATTGCAAACACTTCACTTTACATCTTTCATGCAATCTTACTTTGAGCATTTGTGGGTTTGACTAAATAATCTAAAAGTTGCACTTTAGGCCTTGGAGACCTCCATTCAACATTTAACTTTGAGCTTGAGTTGTATTTTGGTGTGATTGGTCTCCTACCTTAAAGTTGCGCATCCCTTGGAAGCTTCTTCATTGCTTGGAGCTTGTTGTTGTATGCCGGTGAAACTTCTCCTTGAGTTGTGCATCCTTTGGAGGTAACTTCATTGTTTGTATAGTTGGCTTGATGTATTGTGGCTCACTTTATCTTTGAGCAATATCTTCGTAACCTGCACATTCAACTTCATTTCAAGATTAGTGGCTAGTTAGTTTCTTTGTATCTTGCTTTGTCCATTATTTTATCATTGTATTATCATTGTTGTATCTCTTAGTTATTCTTTGCATCTTAAATTTTTGTAGATAGTTGTAAATCATGTATCTAGTAATTCATTTGTAATCTAACAATCATTTGTAAAACATAACCCTTTAACCTAGTTGGACTCATTGTCGCCCTTATATTACACTGTAAAACGGGAAGAAACCTTCAATCCACTTGTAGTACTAGTGCTCGTCGGCGTGCCATCACCGATCTCAACCTCCATCTAGGCCAACTCCTAGCTGCCATGGGTAGTCCCGAGCAAAATAAATTCAGCTTAGCGAAAAATTTCAGATTCTGAAAATTACTTCTGAGTCAAGTTTACGACTTCTTGCCCTTTTACATATGGCTGGAAATGATGATAACAAGCTATAAACTGAACAACCTTTCACCCCATACATATTTCTGCATAAATAACATATTGTCCAGCAAGATCTCCAATGATAAAATGAGGAATAAATGCAGAAAGAGATGGCTGAAAAATGCTGGAACAAAAATCTACAAGCCTCATGCAACTTACAACCATAAAATGATCCTCAAATTCTGATTTTTTACACATGTATGATGGCTGTAAATTTTCTGAACTTTTATACTCAACCAATTGCTCCCTAATTTGGAAATTTTCTGCACTATTCATGAGAGAAAATGGCTGGAAATGAACAATACAATTTTCTGAAAATGCCCTTTTTCTGAATATGACACACCTTTGTCTTCATGGCATGATGGCATGCAGTCTTGGTCACCTTTTTCATGAGCCTCTCCTTGATTCAGTTGGTCTTCAACGGATTCTTAAGGCACTTCATCTTCAATGGAGTCTTCTTCAAGCGTGTCTTTAAAATCTGCATTGTTTTTTCTTTCTTCTTCATGTGTGGGATCCCAAGCTTGAGAAAAATTTGGATCAAGCCTGCAAGAGATGATATTTCCTTTGGCCTAGTACAAGTTTTGACCCAAGTTCTTGTATCTCCTTTTAGAGAGTACACAAAGAGTCTCATCAAGACATCTTCATGTGTTACATTAATACTTGAGACAAATTCAAAAAATGATGTTACATGAGAAATAACAAGATCACAATCACCATCATACATTGGAATGCCATCCTTCCRTTTAGGAGGAAGCTCATTAGGATACCCAGKAATACCCTCTATATCAAAAGATGGATATAAAACATGGAAGGACCACGGCGCCATGAAAATAAAACTTGACATGAAATCTGAAAAATCACAATATGATAACAGTTCATACCAAGAACCAATGGAGTCGCCCAAGGTGAGTTCTTCGGATCCTTGCTTGTTGTCCTCACCTCCAAAATCAGCAAGCCTTCATAAGTGGAGACGCCAAGATGAGAGGAAATTCCTCAAAATAAAAGCCTCATCAAAATACTATGAAGCATAGTCTTCAAGATTTCCAAGAAATGGATTGTCCCCGACAAGGCGCCAAAATGTTACCGCACAATCTGTCATCGTGAATATGCAAAAAGTCCCAAGCACCTAGATGATAGATTTGGGTAACTGGGGGGTTAACCATTGTCACCTCACTAACTCCCCTCTGCTCTTCAGGCCAACTCTCCTTCGGCTCAAGGGAGGCTTCCTTAAATAGAATTGTTGGAGAGTAAAACTATGAAGTGCAAGGTGATGTGAACAGTAATTTCCAGCGAAACAAGGTTATAAGAGTTGCAGAAATAGAGTGGATGGTAGGGCTGGAGATTAGTGCCTTATTCATTGGGCGAATGGAGTCACAACAAAGCTCACATGGGAGGTTGTTCTGAACATGGGAAAGAGACAATGCGGCTGAAAAGTACAAGCTCAAAGTGCTCTTCTCCTTGCTGCCCTGTGTTGCAGAAATATGGCTAGGGAAGTTACATATGTGGACAACATCCAATGCTCAGGGAGATTGTGGCTATCAGGAATCATGTTAATGTGCATTCATCCATAAGTAGAGAAAGAGATACAATCATGAACAAAATTCCAATGACAACTTGAAACGAGAATGGAAGGAGTATACCAAGCCCCTACTCCTTAAGCATATGTCAAGGCAATTTCAGCAAAACAACAACAGCAATGAACGTATGAAAGTATGAAAGACAACCTCACCCACAAGACAACTGTGTAGCGCCTCCAAACACATCAAAAATATTGCATTAAGCTCCAAGGGAGGGAGTCCTCCCAAATCCTACCATGACCTCTAAGAAGGAAGGGAGCTGCTCTTTAAATCAATGTTGTATATCTCATATCGGGGAAAGTATCGACTAGGGTCTGGAATGTAACTTCTCGGTGACATAAGAGGAAAATATCGGAATATCTCGGAAAATGTCGCAACACAGGGGTCTAACTCGGAATATCTTGGAATGTTTTGAATATATCGGACAGGTGTTTAACTCAGAATTTATCGGAATATCGGCGATATATCGGAGAGATATACAACACTACTTTAAATAGAGTTTCTAGCTCACCTCTTATAATTAAAAAAAAAAAGATAATAATTCCTTTATTATAGAAAGTGTTGGAAAGTGCTAGAAGTGTAGAGCTCCCAGTGGTTAAGTGACTTTGATTTTGATACATACAATAACAAAGGCAGCTTGCAAATGGCACCATAATAAAAGAAAGGGCTAAGTACGGCACCCCTGTTCATGGTAAAAGATGACCCCACTGCAACCCCATGCAATATATGTGGTAATAAGGTCTATTTCACCTCTATTTATACTCTGCAATACGCATCCTGAGGTTGGCCAAGAAGATCTTATACAGAATGACCCATTGCTAGTTTAAAGTGGGCCTGCGCCTTGTGGGACCCCTGGAAGTGGACAACAGCATACTTCCGTATCTAAATCGCTCTAGTTTTCTGGTCAAAAGTCATCTTCTTTTCTAAGTATGTTAACTTATCATTGGCTACATTAAGGATGCAAAATTCTCACAAAAGAATTCCCTGGAATCAATAAGGATGCACAATTCTCACAAAAGAATTCACTGGAATCAATTTTTCCAATTCCTTTGGCAAGTCAGCCATAGGTTTCACTAAATCCCATTTCTTTTAGGCATGTGTTTTCAATTACAAAAATAATCTGTGTATTGCTTAAAACGGGGCATGAGGAGAATAAAAAGCATAACTTCAATCAAATTCACTTTGAACTATCCCAATGCAATTGCATTGGATGGAAATTACGAAGCTTCGTATTTAGCAGCTTCAAATTGAAGAATGGTATTTAATGTGTGGGATGAAGAATATGAGGAGTACCTGCAATTTAGGTCCAGGGCACCAGTCAGAGGACATTGCGAGCAGAGCCGAAGCAGGCCCGATGGAAGCTGGATCAGATGTCGTTGCCACCACCAGACTCACCATTTTCTCCACCCGCCAAACTTTCTTTCNTATGAGGAGTACCTGCAATTTAGGTCCAGGGCACCAGTCAGAGGACATTGCGAGCAGAGCCGAAGCAGGCCCGATGGAAGCTGGATCAGATGTCGTTGCCACCACCAGACTCACCATTTTCTCCACCCGCCAAACTTTCTTTCTGCCTGACTTCAGCCAATACAAAAATCAAATAAAACTAATGTATATAGTCCGCTTATAGCCTGTCGGTTCTATTCAGGTTGTGCTATGTACTTCATTCGTGTGCCATCCAGCGCCTCCCAATTTGTGTTTTATATTTTTACGCTGCTTTGGCCATTGATATGTAGAAATATAGCGATTTTTATTTTTCAAAACTGGCGCCTCATGGGCGGCGATGTGGGCTGGGCTTACTGTGGGCGGTTAGCGCAAATCAAGGAAAAAGATATGGGCTGGGCTTAACTCTCGGTAGCTTAACTCTCGGTTAGCGCAAATCAAGGAAAAAGATATGGGCTGGGCTTAACTCTGGGTTTACAATGGGTTATTTCAAACCCAAATCAGAAAATTAAGATTTTTTTTTAGAGCGTAATTAAATTTATTTTATTTTAATTGGTATAATCATTAGTTAATTATAAATAAATATAAATTTATGATAACAAATTTATTCTAGTTTTAAATTTATTAAATATTAAGAGGGAGAAAATTTGAGATATAAATATTTTGACATTTAAAAAAAAAAGTATTTAAGATATGTTTGGTATTATAGAGTGCATTATTATACTTGCCTATAGGAATGGTATATAGTGTTGAGTTAGGTTTGACTTTCTATTAGTTTATGGTTGACCATAAAATATACACTCATTTATCTAAAGTTTTAAAAAATAATGATTAATTTTAAATTTTAAATCTTTTTTTATCTGATATCTTATTGGCCAACAACTTTGAAGCTTTATTGTTGCCTTCACTTCCCCCAATATTATTGTAATAAATATTTGTGCCATCTAGTCATTTCATGCCTACTTCTTCTCTCCCTATCTCCTTAAACAATACTTTCATTATTATATTAGGCGGGTATATGCTAGCTAGTAGCCTTGTTTATTGATAAAAATAGTAAATAATGATACTAAATCGAATTAATTCAATTTTTTCATCTTCCAATATTCCATAATGTGTTGTTTTTATAATGTTTCACATTAAATTTATTATTACAATATTTTTAATTTTGTATAACATATTATATTGGGTTTACATATGTTGATATCAATGTTATGGAATGATGGGATAAAGGTTAGAATCTCTTCAATAGTGAGTTGTAAAATGCATTGAGAATTACTTATTTGGTATTTCCATTTGTTTATGGCTATGAAAATATTAAAAATCCATAAGCTCATATTGCTTTATAGTTTCATTTTTTGTGTTATCAACACATATCTATTAAAAAAAAATACACTAAATAAATGGTGTATTGTAGTTTATGTGAATATAAAAACCTCATATCTCTCAAATAAAATGCCCTAGATCAAATATTGTAACAAAGTAATCACTCAGTTATATAACCATTACACTTAATTTGATTAATTGTGGGTGAGTAACGCTTGCTTGCTCTACCTTTTCCTCTCATTTTTTTATGTAGCAAAAAATAGTAAAAAATCATGAAATGAAAGTGCTCTATAGTGCTCATTTCTCATGTTGTCTCCACATGTCCATTAAAAAGGTCAAATACACTAAATAAATTGTCTTGGAATTGTTCCTACACTTATATAAATCTCCTAACTTCTCACAAAAAAAAATGTTTTAGATCAACTCTTCTAACAAAGTAACCAATGAGTTATACACTCATTACAGAGAATTCCCTCACAAAGACATTTGGCTAAATAACAAGAAAATCAGGAGTATAAAAAAATATTGTTGTATAAGCACAAGAGGGAATGTCAACACACATTAAGAAACATCATTTAGGTTGTCACATAATCAACGTATATCGAGGGCTTGTCCTTATATTTTTTGTGAACCCCACCCATCATTAGTTGAATCTGTGTGGACAACAACAACTTCCTAACCATCGTTTTTACATTGTTTTTCATTCTTTGAGATCAATAATACAAGAGTATGAAATTTATCATTTAATGGTTGTGTAAGAAGGTAGTATGCCACTTATGGAAATGGTCTTTCCTCTCCCTCGTTACATGACCAATGTTATGTCTT
>SNQJ01S0024835.1:80011-105397 GCA_010110895.2 Picea sitchensis | reverse complement strand
ATACAAACCCGCCACCTGGATGAAATATTTATTACAATTGCATTGGAAGGAGCGAAGGTTGTAATAAGACTTTAAAGTCTTTGGCCAATAAGATATGAGATAAATCACATTTAAAATTTAACTGAAAATATTATTTATCAAAAGTTTGGTAAAACTTTAGTAAAATGGATACATATTTTATGGTCAATCATTGATTAATAGTTAGTCAACACTAACTCAATGCTATATACCATGCCTATCGGCAGGTATAATAAGGGCTCAAGCAAATAAGGCATTTTTCAAGCCTATCAACGGTGTGCATATTCCACAAACTTTGAACAACCATATACATTGCTTAGACATTTTTTTTTCTATGAAATATATATATCCCAATGAAACCCATCGGGCACTTCTCCACACTCCGAGGATGGTTCCCAGGGCAAATTGGATTCTTCGAGTCTCAAGGCCAATACAATAATATAATCTTTAAGAGCTCAGTGTGTCACCTGCAAGAATTGATCCTAGGTTGGAGAATAGCACTCCTCCTTTTCAATTGTTCAAGCTAGACCCAATTGACATGTACACTGCTTAGACTCGAACCTTCAAAGTTTATTCAATTGGGTATCCAACGCATGTTTGTCGCATCATTGCTTAATCATCAGTGAACTTGTATTTTCGGAAGGCATTGGACTTATTCCAATTCAAATCCTTTCATGAGTTAACAAGAGATTGAAGTCTTGACTTCAACAAGAGAGAGTTTAGAATAATCTCAAAAATCAAATTGTTAAATCTAAAGCGTTGATTTAGCTAAAGCAAAAAGATCTAGAATTTGGATTGGGAATCAAAGAGGTCTCAAACAATATTAATTTGCTTTTTTAAGAATCTCAAGGATGATAACTAAGGTGACTGNATCTCAAAAATCAAATTGTTAAATCTAAAGCGTTGATTTAGCTAAAGCAAAAAGATCTAGAATTTGGATTGGGAATCAAAGAGGTCTCAAACAATATTAATTTGCTTTTTTAAGAATCTCAAGGATGATAACTAAGGTGACTGGACCAAAATATTGTCTTGTGTAGGAGGATAGGTCAACCACAACATTGAGCATTCATTGAAAGACACGCTAAACCTAAAACTTGCCCTCTCCGATTTATAAAAGGCTGGCAACCTCCAAGGGCTTCCAAATACTTTGAGAAATGGAGTTCTCTTTCATGTTAAGCACAATTGAAGTGCACAAGGGTCTATAAGTTTAGGCACAACCACAACTTCTTGCCCAAGGGAGCTCCTTGACCAATGTAGTTAGGAAGGAACACCTTATACGTCTCCCTTATTCCAAGGCTATGATAACCAATTTAGTGCATATTGCATGTTACCCAACTTTCAAGGGCATGTTGACCCGAAATTGTGCATTTGGAGAAACATGGTATTTTGCATCATCTTCCAATGTGAGTGGTGGCATCAAAATGTCCTTGATCCCTGACAATGTCACTCATGCAATGTAGTTGCCTTTTCATTCATAATTCATGTAACCAATCGTTAAGAAATAGGATTTTTTTTTTGGCACTAGGATTGAGTTGACTCATTTCGATGATCTTATATGCTTAACATGCTCACATTGCTTACAAAAACTTCATTTTGGGTCCATTCCAACATTGGAAGGCTCAGTTGCATTGATTCATTGAGCCCATACTAACATTCTAGTTTTTTAGTTTTTCGTCACTCTTAGACATGGGTCCACCCACCTTATACAATTACTGCAATCATGATATCTAGTGTCTTTATCAACTCTTCGTTGACATTTTACTTGGCCCACGTTGCCCTCTTTTTCATCAATTCTCATAATGGATCCTTATGCATTGAAAAAAGATGTGCAAATAGCTTCGAGTCAATGACATAGGATAAAAAATCTCTGAAACAACACATTTTCTAACAAAGTTAGGCAAAAAATATGACGTAAATTTAGGTGCCCAACATAGTTCCATGGATCAAAGTTCCAAGGGCATAATTCTTCCATGCCTATAATTCTAGATTTGTTGCCTAATTAAATTCGAGAGAAAATAAGTTTTTCCAAACCATTTTGGATTTTCCAAGATAGTTATCAATTCCAACTTTGCATGACCAAGTTAGGGCATACTTAAGTTACAGTGTTTAAGTGATCAAGTTCTAATCCCACGACTTCACAACGTATAGTCATCGAAATCATGTTCCATAAATACATAAGTTAGAGCAATCTAATAGATTCGCAAATGGTATACTACAATATAGCCTAAACATTCTATGTTTTCACCCTTCTCGAGGAAGCACCTTTTTCAATGAGTTTTGCCCAAAACCAGGTAGAAAATTGTGGATTTCAGTGGTTGAGATTACATATTCCACTTGCCTTAGGGATTTTTGAAGGCATTGAATTGATTTGTGCATTTAAAAACACGATTTAAGCAATGCAAAATTATGATTTCGCCAACAATTTGTGAATTCCAATAATAATTACGGAAAAATAAAAGAACATAAAACATTTATACTAAGCCATATACTACAATCCATATTCCAAACTCAATGGCAAAAATGCAACTCTGACATCTTCCCGAATTCCTAGCCAAATCATCACGATAACATATGAGAGTTGCAATTCCCGAGATGCATCTTTCGCAAAATTGGGGTTCAATGGCATTCATGGATTCGATTACAACACCAACACCAATTCCAAATTTTGGAATACTCACAGTTTCTTAGCATAAAATGTTATTTTAAAAGTGAAGGTTTGAGTTGGATGGCAAGAGGTGGTGGAGTAAATGGCACTCAAAGTCGTGAGTATGTGAGATTCTCCTGTCTACGTGTCACGTAAGAGATAAAGTGAAAGTTGAAACAGTCCTGAGATCCCGAAGAACATGCCACGAACGTCCCTTCAGAAACCCGTGGGAATTCAGTGCGCAGATTTTCCAGATTCTGGAAGGGCAAGTGGACCTATTACAGTTTCAGAGAAATCATAAATTTTTTCAGAGCAAAAAAACTTGACTTCTTCACTCAGCAAAATCATCCCCTGCCGTATTTCTTCATAATATTCATTCTTGAAGGCATATACAAGTTTTGGTTGAAGCGTGATTAAGAGAAAAAACACCGGTTTGAATTGTATTCAAAGGCTCCAATTAAAACTTTCGATCGGAGAGGGAAGTGAAAATTTGTATGTTCTGTCTTATGATTTCTTGGTTATTATTGGTCAAGTTGGCAACAATTCATGGGATTTTTTTTTCATTTTATGTCAATATCAGAATAGATATTTATGAATGGGGAATCAAATTTAAGGAATTGTAGAATTTAGAAATTTAGAAATTTTATGTCAAAATTAGTATAAATGTTTATGAATGAGGAATCAAATTTAAGAGGTTGTTGAAAAAAAATTGGATTTTTTTTTTATTATATCAAAATCCATGTGTAAATGTTTATGAACGGGGAATCAAATTTAAGAGGTTATAATTTTGATAAGCAAAAATTTGATTGAAATGCCATGTATTATTTCACTTAAAGCAAGGTTTGGAAAAACAAAAGTAATTAAAATAATTTTGATAAGCAAAAATTTAATTGAAATGCCATGTATTATTTCACTTAAAGCAAGGTTTGGAAAAACAAAAGTCATTAAAATAATTAATAGTAGTTTACCACTTTTCGAACCTAACAAAGATCCAAAAATGCTTTGGATACGCAATCAAAGTGTAAATTGTTTCGTCTTTAGATAAAATGATATTGTATAATAAACTTAATAGATACTTTATCCATTTTCCATGTTGTATTAATACATCACATGACTTTTGTTGGATACTTTATATATTTTCCATGTTTATCCATTAGTACAAGAAAATGTATATACTTAACACTTATAAGTTATACATATCTTATGGTCATGAACTTTTTGATAAATCATTATCTCAAAAGATTAGTCGGAATTAACTTGAATGGAGAGAAATTATTTTATTGCAATGCTTAGCAAGCATGTCCTCGATATGCATTTAAGAGCTCAATACATAGGTTATCTTTTCAATAACCATATTTTCCTTTGGATGGATGCCAATACCACCCATTAAAAGAGAATATAATTGCTATATGTGTTTAGGCTAATATTATGAAGGCAACATCCAATTATCAATGTCATTTATGTACTGTTGTCAAGGAAGAGGTTGCCCACGTTGAGAACTTTATTAGGCAAAAAAGGAGGAAACTATAAAACAAAAAAATTGAGGTAAAATTTAGGGACTGGGCTCCAACCACGGGGTTCTCTTGCTTCAGGGACACAAAAAATTTCAAGCTCACAAAGCTCTTCTCGCTGAACAAAACTTTCATAACATATGTTGTGTTGGAAAGGGTCAATAATAACAAGAAATTCTCCACAAATTGGATCTGATGGATAAAACGTTTGAATAAGTTTGTAAAGTAGTTTATGACATTGATATTGTAGTGACAGACCCAGAGGATATCAAGCACAAGCCAATGACAGCAGTAGAACTTGCTTAGGTGTCTAAAGATACCCCCTCCAACTCACTCTTGATTGATAAAGAACCTAAGGAACAAGAGGATACTTAGCAATGGTAGAAGTAGACATGTGTCCTCTTGGGTTGGAAACACATACTTGATTTTGGTATTCTTATAGAGGAGAACTGGCTTCCCCCTTTTGGTGATGTCAATTGTATTTTATGTTGTTTTCAATAGATATATAGGCCATATTACTACTAGGTATACATATGTAATGAACCAACAATCTTACAAGATAACCACTGATATTTTGACTTATTGTGGTCCCAATTTCCTAAGATTCAAGCCACAATTAATCTTGATTGTGTTCTATTTTGTACTCTATTAATATAAATATTAGCTAGCTTAAAATATATATATATATATATATATTCTTAGATCTATCTCGGTAGTAAATAGATCTAAGGTCAAGATAGATCTAATTTAGTAGTAAACGAATTACATATTTTTCAAATTATGTATTTTTATATTTTGTTACTATGGTCGGTTAAAGACTTTGTTTACTGTTACATTTTTTTATTTTTATTTTTATTGGGGGAATCGGCAACTCGCGGTTCCCGTACTCGCGTGACATGGGGTCGATCCCCGTCGGCTACCACTATAACCCCAGGTGCAACCACCCAGCCCGCAAGAATAGCGCACGAGTAAATCCGGGTGAAAATCAAACATGAGACTTCATTTTACAAATTTCCTTCCATTTACACGGCACTTGCCAATCCGTCTACACCCATGCGGACATTTACTGTTACATTTTTCTACCCAATGCGGAATTTAATAATTTTGTGTTGTTATAACCCTTTTTAAATGTGATTTTGATACTATAAAGTATTTTTTAATGTTTTTTTACTTTCAACTCCTTAATAAATTATGAAATTAAGCTAACCATTTGATTTTCCTTTTTTATAATAATCTTGTAGGTTTGTAGACTACTTTGACCATAGATCAAGTGCAAACTTTGTTTTAAGTCTTAATGGAAGACAAATGCAAGGCACAATTTTCACTTCATAAGCTTCTTCATTTCATTTTATAGTTATACATTAATTTCTAGATTACTATATAAATAACAATTGTTGATCAATCTTATGTGGCTTAGCAGATTGTATCGGGCTATTAAAGTCATGCAAGTGAGCAAAGAGAAGATACAAAAAGTTAAAAATGTTGTGGGTATTTTCTTTTTCTTTTTTTTTCTTTAATTCAAGTAATTAAGATTTGTTGTTTACAATCTCAAATATTCCTAAGGGAACTGTTAAATGTGCCCTCAGTGCAATATTGTTGATGTCATTCATATGCATTATTAAAAATTGATACCAATGTTGTTTACCCCACTTTTCCCAAAGCTTGCAGCATAATTTTGTTTTCAAGTCACTATGGCTTTTTTTGGTTGGTGATCTTAGCCTAGAGGTTATAGATGTAACTCTCTTTGCTTGTTAAAAGGTTTTGAACATGGGCCCATGGGAGTGGTTGGTTTTGCAAGCAATCAAAAAGTATAAATAATTTTTTAAACCAGTGTTGGACTCTTATGAGCAACGATTGTTGCTATGCGGCGACAAATCATGTATTATTAGTAATATATGACTACATGTTCTACCTCTTCGTTTTTTTGTTTCTTTTTATAATTATATTAGTTTAATTATGTATTTTTGCTTTTTTTTGTTTGGATTTTAAAATTGGTAATATTCTACAAACAATAGGAAAAACAATGTTTACTTTATAGAGCTATTACACATTCAAAAGTTTTAGGCAATTAATGTCATAATCCTAGTATAAATATTTTGTATGGCATTGTAAATTGTAATGGATTGTATCACATATTCTTTGCCACTTATTGGCTACATATATCATTGTAGAATAAAAGAAACTTTTTTTTTTTTTTACCGAAACTGGTAAATTTTTCTATATAAAGGTGTGGTCAAGATCACTAAGATACAAAGAGAGAATTTCAAAATTACATATCTTTTCAAAAAAGGCTAAACTAAGCCTGATTCCCAGAAAGACTCTAAAATTGTCTTGTGCTTGTTCCAAAATCTAACACTAGTGCAGTTATGTACTGTATATAAACGGTAATAAATACTAGAGATACATATAAAGAGGCAAAACATATATTATTATCTAGAAATTGAGATTGCTACCAGTTCCATTCTGAAGACTATGAGTCTAGTTGCTTTGTTCTTCATCTAGCGGGTCGTTGAGGTCCGAAATTGGAGTCACTAATGTTGCGAAGGCAATGCGGACATTGTCTGTGAATGACTATTGATCTCTGGCTCTCTCACTCTGCTCCAGTCTCCTCTGCAAATCTTCATTCTAACTCATGAGGGCGTCAACTTCATCTTGGAATTGCCCGATTAAATTTTGATGATGGACCAGAGTGTCTAGTGCGAAGGAGACAATTGAATTGAGTGCACAAAGACGAAAAAACATTCTCTACTAATTTTATGATTTGTTGATATCTAATTCACATACCTTACCTTGTTCTAGTGCTTGAAATTCCATTCTGCGCGTCGGTGCAACCTTCACATTCCCACAATTTGAATTGGTGGAGTGGAGGGGCAAGAAGCAGGGAGAAAGTATAGGATGGAGTGAAAACATGTGAAAATAGTTGGGGCCAAAGGTCGACCCACGAGGATGCTTTGTTCTAAAAGCACAGGAGGCTCTGAAAACCACTACTATGCCTTGAGGCGTTTTACCATACTGTACCGGCGGAGAATGGTTCATCGTGACGCCTCTGTTTCCCAAGTTAACCTTTCTGCCACCTTTGTTGCTCATTATGACAATACCTGGTGTATTATGCTTGTGATATCCAAAATTAAAACCAAAATGTACCTGAAGAAGGGAGGACCAAATTTTCTTGCATCTGTTCGCTTGCTCCACGCTCAGGCTTATGTCTGCAGCTCGAATTGCCATCTCCCACTACATTGACCATGCATTTCAATGATTTGAGGCTAGGTCCATAGAGGCTAGATCCATTTCTATGCACCTGTGATGGTACAGGCGATGATACAGGACACAAGACTTTGCACAGAGTCGGGATATCCTCGATGGATTAACAAACCCCACGCCTGCGTGCCTATTTAACCCGAGGTGTTGTGAATGCATGTTGAGGTGGCTCGGTCCTTTGCCACGTGTTCTCACTCAAAAGACATGAGAGGGGTGTTGAGGTTGTCGTAGATTTGTCCTTAGGTCGTCCAAGGGGCTTAGACCTAGGGCACCTAGTCATTACGGGGGGGATAAGAGTCTCCATACCACTAGGCCACATGAAACCTTGGGCCTTGCCTATTGCCAAGTTGGTCATTTCATCTATGGTTGTGTAGTGTTTCCTAACCATGTAAAAGAAGTTCTGATCCAGGTGGATATTGGTGGCCACCCACCTATTCCAACTGGCTCCTCTTGACAGTTTTTAGTTCAACACGTTTCTCTGTAATGATGACATTCTTTGTAATTGTGGGTTATGCACTTCCGAGTCTATCCAAAAGCTCTACACAACATCCAGGTGGATATTGGTGGCCGCCCACCTATTCCAATTGACTTATTTTAGAAGTTTTCATGTCAGTACATCTTTATGTACTTCCAAGGCCATTTTGGGGCCCTAAACAATGTTTTTTGTCTTGCCACAATCAAATTGTAAATTAATTCAAAGTTTGATAGAATAATGTGTATTTCTCAAAAATACCTTTCCAACGGGCTATCACATGCCTAAAACGGAGGTCGTATGTAAAAGAAGTTGAGGTACCAACTTACCCATCGGGACCCACATAACTTTTGTCGTTTCGTCTCCTGGGGTTAGGCTTTTGGATGTCGAGGGTTTTGGAATTCATGATTAATGTTGAAAATGTCTTTGGGGCCTCATTGTAATCATTATGCTCAGACATATGCTCGTATCAACCACATCTCTTCTCAGATATAGCTACCACCATTTGAGCAAGTTGTTTTCATTTTTGCAATTTTACAGTTTCAGCCTATTTCCTTTATTCAATAGAATTTATTGTTCACTAGATATCTATTGTTGTTCTCTGTATCTTTGTGTTATTGTATTCAATCTGTTATTCATTTAGTTTCGCTCATAAATTTGGATCAGTGATATCAAAGGGGTCTGTTCTTCATTTGTTTTTCTTTGTGCATGTCCCCGACAAGATCTGGGTACAAGAAGTTGGAACTCGAACCAGTCAAGCCTTTGCAAGATTGGTTGCGTTGAGCCCAACAACAACTCATGGGGGATGAGAAGAAAGACGATGGACTAGGAGATCATTTTAAAATGTTGCTAGAGGAAGCCCTTGCGCGACAAAGGAACGAAATGATGGACAACTTTGCACAGATCCTTCGGTGGCTACCCACAGGAGACGCATCTTCATCAAGCGACCATGCAACCCCATTCAAGCTACAAGTAAATTTTGATATTCCATTATTTGAAGGATTGATAGATGCGAATGTTGTAGATAAATGGCTTAATATGCTTGAAGGGTATTTTTTGGTCCACAATTTTTCTAATAGGGTAAATATTACTTTTGCACTCCTCAAGGTCGTCCCCCATGTTAAGGACTAGTGGGATACTTACTCTGAGAAAAGGGCCACAGAGGAATTTGCAATATTTGTGGTCACTCCCACATGGGATTCCTTCAGGGATGCCATTAAATAACAATACTACCATGTTGGAATCTACGAGGACCAATACACAAGATGGACCACGTTGTGTCAGGAAAGGGACCATACAGTACCATATTTCACCAATATTCTCCACACCGTGCACACCAAATTGGGTATCAAATACTCTAAATGACATCTGGTGCTCAAATACCATGGATGTCTACATTGATACATTCAAACAGAAATGGAGTTTCTAGACATCACATCATTAAGTGTGACTTATAGATATGTTGTTAAGATTGAGTAGAAATTTAAGCAAAAGAGGCGAGAGTTTGGATCCACAAACTCCTCACATCTGAAGCAGGGCAAAGGCGCCCCAAACCACAATTACAAATAAATGTCATCATTATAGAGAAATGTGTTGAACTAAAAACTGTCAAGAGGAGCCAGTTGGAATAGGTGGGTGACCACCAATATCCACCTGGATTAGTCCTCCCCCATTAGGAAGCAATGGCCTTCATTGAGTTGAGTGTCTGGTATCAGAGCATGAGGCATCTGAGTGGCCCCAACTTTATCAGGAAGATTC
Organism: Picea sitchensis; assembly: GCA_010110895.2. Taxonomy (NCBI): domain Eukaryota; kingdom Viridiplantae; phylum Streptophyta; class Pinopsida; order Pinales; family Pinaceae; genus Picea; species Picea sitchensis. The sequence goes on along the minus strand of SNQJ01S0024835.1, from coordinate 95,736 downwards.
TGACTTCACAACCACCTATCATATCTTCGGTACATGCGCGGATGTCACCGATTTTCACATTCAGGATGGACTGTTATGCCATCTGGGCCACCTTTGTGTTTCCGCAAGCGAGCATGCAAAGCTTATTTGGGAGGCTCACTACAGTCGGATGGTAGGACATTTTGGCATGGAGAAAATTGTGGTCGTTCTACATAAACATTTTTATGGGTCAAAACTTCGACAGGACGTCAACAAATATATAAGATCTTGCACTTCATGTGTCATTGCCAAGCCAACCATCAAGAAACAAGGCTTATACACCCCTCTTTCTACTCTCAAGAGGCCTTGGGAATCCATATCGATGGATTACATGTCTAGCCTTCCATCAACCAAGCAAGGAAATGATTTCATATTTGTGGTGGTTGATCGGTTTTCAAAGATGGTCATTCTCACAGCCTGCAAGAAGAGCATCATAGCGACATATACTACCAAGATCTTCTTAGTACGAGTGTGGGTCTAGTTTGGTATACCACAGACCATCATCTCATATTAGGACATCAGGTTCCTCAACACATTTTGGTCGAGTCTTTGGTCATTGTAGGACACCAAGCTCACTAAATCCACTACCTTCCACCCTCAAACCGATGGCCAAACTGTTGATTTTTCATAAGCTATGTTAAGTATGAAGTTCATTCCATTTTAGCATTTCACTTAACCATAAACAATAATGTTGCAGCAACCAAGATCACAAGAAGGAACACCATGCACAAGAACACAAGAAGTATCCTGGGAAACCCTTCTCAACAAGGGAAGAAAACCCAGCCAAATCCTTTGCAATATTCTTCAAGAGAAAGACCTCCACCAAGATAAACTCTAGCACACAAGAGGGTGCTTCAAACCCTAGAACTCTAACACCCAAGAGAGGTGTGCACCTTTTCCCAAGTAGATGTGTTTGCTGAAATTTCCAAACTCACAAGGAGGATATGATTCCACAATGGGAAATCATGCCTTACTTATATTAGACTTGACCAATCAACAAAGACGTCTATTGGCTCAACAGGGTCGACCTCTCTAAGTCACTTTATAATTTATTATTATTATTAACAATATTAATTATCTTTTACATTTATTATTAATCACATTAAGGTGGGGTCGACCTATACTCTTTACATAACAATTAGGGTTACAGGTAGGTCTGACTCTTGAACAACATATAGCAAAGAATATGATACACCCACTAGGGGCACATCCGTTGGGATGTCATAGCTCTGGCTCACTGCAATACACACAAGAACCAGATCTACACACGTTCACCTTTGCTCATCCATAGGCACGTCCACTCTACAGATCTCCATTCCCACTGCCTCACACAGGAGAATCATCTGGAGTTTTCTCGTCAACTTTGTTGCTTAGAGGAGAATAACACATCATCTTCATTTATATTCACATGACGATGTGCCCAACACTTTTGGGATTTCACACGTTCACCTTGTGCTCAGCCACAGGCACATCCAACTCATCAGATCGCTTTTCCTACTCGATAATCATCTGGAGTTCTTCTCACTCTCTTCATGGAGGAGGTCATCTCTACGTTCCTAGCTCTGTCTCAGGCAAGAACCACAAAACCTTCTTAGAGGCTTTCTCTCAGGTTTGTAAGCTGAGAGAAGGGCTTCACATAACTGCAATGATCCACACCTCATAGGTTTGTAAGCTGGAGAATGTCTCACATAGTTGCATTCATCAAGACTCCCTCTCAGCTAGGGAGGCATTCTTTATCATGCCAAGTCTCACACAAATGCATTTTGAATTTTGTCTTGGCTGGAGTTATTGGCACTCCCTCTCAACTAGGGAGCCATTCTTCACAAAATTAACTTGGTGAAGATATCTGCAATCTACTCATGTGTAGGAAGGTACTGCATGTGTACAATTTTCCTCTACATCATATCTATGAAATAAGGATGTTTCATCTCATTGTATTTCGATCCATTAGGAAACACTGGGTTCTCAAGGAGCTTTTACTCACGGATTTTGGTCATCATCATAGGATTCATCTCATGGTCAAGTAAATCTATCAGAATCTTGTGAAGCCACAATGCTTTGCACACTCGATGCTTATATACTCCGACTCTGTGATACTCAAGGCCACAGAGTTTTGTTTTCTGTTGCATCAAGAAACCATGACAAACTTCACGGTAGAACATTAACTAGATGTGTTCTTTCGGTCCACTGTACTTCTGCTCAATCTGATATACTGGTATTCTTCTATTATGGCATCTTGCCATACCGATTCTCTTGTTGCTTCTATAAGACAAGGAGTCTCAGCATCAATGAAGTGGCTCATGACTAAAGGATAGCTTGAAAATCTCTTTTTCTTTCTCAGAATGTGCCTTGAGAGGCTTGTATGTTTCTCTGCCTCTTGCAGAGTGAGCCTATGTAGGCATTTTATGCCCTACTGCAATATCTCTGAACATATCAACTGGAGAACTTGGATAACCTGAAGTAATGTCTGTCTCCCTCTGAATTGTTGAAGGGGGAGAAGGTATTGTCTCACTGTCAATCTTCATTTGAGATTCTCTGGGTCTTTGAAAGACTGTCTCTTCTTCAAGGACAACATCTCTGCTTGTCTCAATCTATCTCTGACTAGGGATGTCTTTGAAGATTCATTGTATCCTTTCTTCCTAAAGGATCTAGCTTGGACTTCTCCTCTTTGGGTACATGAAAATACATTGGGCACCCAAATAACCTTAAGTGTTCAATCTCAGGCTTCATTATGGTGAAGACTTCTTCGGGAGTTATGTTTTTTTCAAAGTCTGGTGAAGACTCTTGTTCTGCACATATACTGTGTCATGCATGCTTCTTCCCATGGAATCCTAGAAATATTCTGATCATGCTTTGTATCATTGGTTGTCTCAAAGATAGTTCTATTCTTCTTCTTTCTCAAATGGTTTTGGCTCCTTCTAAGTCACGTGACTCCCTCTGAAGGATAAGCATCTTATTTTCTTGTTAACCTATCTGGAACAAGAAAACACAGGAATATCTCCTAAAGGAGAATAATGAGTACATCTCTAGAATCAAAACAATTTAAGGAATATTGTCACAACTACAACAACTACTTGTAATGTAGCAAACCTTTAACAATATAGGTTAGAGGAATGACAATTACAACAATCAAACCTGGAGTCTTTTCTTTGAGTGTGTTGTTTCTCTGAATGCACTGAGATCCCTCTGGATCCATGACTTCAGCAAAGGTTCCTTCCTCCTGCAATTTCACTCATGAAAATGATATAAATAGTATATAGAAGTGCGTACCTGAGGATGTTGATATGTTTTCTCCAATGGCTCTTGGTTGATCTCTATCCTCTGAGATCTTTAGGAAGAAGATAGTCACAGTGTCACCTTTTGTCATCTTTGTTATTTTGAAGTTGGCCCTTCATTGTAAGGGTTTGAGTAGGTGATTGGCTTCCTTGTCCTGGCGCCATTCTTCCTTCCATTCATTGATAGTTGTCTCTGGTAAATCCTTTTGTATTACCCACAATAAGTCTTCCTCTGGAGTCTTCTTTTTCAAGGACTTTGAAGTTGCTTGAACCATCAAACTTATCTTCCATCATAGTTTTTGTTCATCATAATTTTAGATTATTCACAACCCTTTGTCAACTAGGCTAGAAAACCTAGCGGTTAGGCTAGGTTAACACTTTTAAGTTTTATTGGACTTATGACTGCCAACAATAAGCCTTTAAAAGATAGGAGAACACTGGTGAGCTGAAGAGCTCCTTCAATGAGTTTGCATAAACCCTAATTTTGAAATTTTTGCAGAAATTAGCGAAACCCTAAGGCCAAAATTTCAAAATGCTCGGAATGTCACTCTGAGAGTCTCTGGAGTTGAACTTGAGGAGGTCGTACTCTCCTATGCCAAAATTATCCCCAACGTTCAAGTTTTTAAGGTCTGAAACACCTCATAAAGGAAGGTTGTACGGATTTTCTGGAAACCCTAGGTGGGTCATACAGTTCTGAAGAAGAGAGAGGAGACTGGTGGATGCTTGTGCAATGGGTTCTTCAAGACCTATGCTCTGATACCATATTGATTTTTCATAAGATATGTTAAGTATGAAGTTCATTCCATTTTACCATTTCACTTAACCATAAACAATAATGTTGCAACAACCAAGATCACAAGAAGGAACACCATGCACAAGAACACAAGAAGTATCCTGGGAAAACCTCCTCAACAAGGGAAGAAAACCCAGCCAAATCCTTTGCTATATTCTTCAAGAGAAAGACCTCCACCAAGATAAACTCTAGCACACAAGAGGGTGCTTCAAACCCTAGAACTCTAGCTCCCAAGAGAGGTGTGCACCTTTTCCCAAGCAGATGTGTTTGCTAAAATTTCCAAACTCACAAGGAAGATATGATTCCACAATGGGGAATCATGCCTTACTTGTATTAGACTTGACCAATCAACAAAGGCGTCTATTGGCTCAACAGGGTCGACCTCTCTAAGTCACTTTATAATTTATTATTATTATTATTATTATTATTATTATTATTATAATTAATATTAACAATATTAATTATCTTTTACATTTATTATTAATCACATTAAGGTGGGGCCGACCTGTACCCTTTACATAACAATTAGGGTTACAGGCAAGTCTGACTCTTGAACAACATATAGCAAAGGATATGATACACCCACTAGGGGCACATCCATAGGGATGTCATCTCTGCCTCACTGCATTACACAGAAGAACCAAATGTACACACGTTCACCTATGCTCATCCACAGGCACGTCCACTCTACAGATCACTGCCTCACGTAGGAGAATCATCTGGAGTTTTCTCATTAACTCTGCTGCTCAGAGGAGATTAACACATCATCTTCATTTATGTTCACATGACGATGCGCCCAACACTTTTGGGATTTCACACGTTCACCTTGTGCTCATCCACAGGCACGTCCAACTCATCAGATCGCTTTTCCTACTGGATAATCATCTCGAGTTCTTCTCACTCTCTTCATGGAGGAGGTCATCTCTACGTTCCTAGCTCTGTCTCAGGCAGGAACCACGAACCCTTCTTAGGGACTTTCTCTCAGGTTTGTAAGTTGAGAGAAAGGCTTCACATAACTGCAATGATCCAAACCTCACAGTTTTGTAAGCTAGGGAATGTCTCACATAGTTGCATTCATCAACACAAACAAAGGTCATCAATCGGATGACTGTGCACATCCTGTGCATGTATACCTCTAAGAATCTGCGTACATGGGATGAGAGTCTTCCCTATGTTCAATATAGCTACAACATCGCTCTCCATAGCTCCACCGGTCATAGCCCATTTCAGGTGGGGCTGGAATTCCAACCCTTGGGTCCCATTGATGTTGCACTACCTCTTGCAACCACACAGGGAGAATCTTCCCATGTTCAGTCTGAGGCCGACAAAGCAACCAGATTCATTGAGTGGATTCAGCACATCCGCCAATAGGTCCATGAGATTTTGCAGAAAGTCGATGTTAAGTACAAGCAACGCCATGATCAACACTGAGTACCGCACAAGTTTCAGGTGGGAGAGAAGGTCTGGTTACATTTGTAGAAAGAGTGCCTTACAAGGCCCCATCGAAAGCTCTCTCGACTTCGCTATGGGCCTAACATTATCACCAAGGTTGTGGGTGACAATGCTTTTGAGCTCAACACTCCTCCCTTCCTTGGCTTGCACCCAATGTTCAATGTGGACCTCCTTCGACCATTTTTTCCACAATTATTGGACACCTCGAAGATCGCATAACAATTGACACCAACATAGCTCAACCCTGACTACATGAAACAAACATCCACTGATCAGATAGTGGACACATAAGTCAAGGGCACTTGCCAACAAAGGATCCAGCTTTATCGGGTTGTCAATGCAAGGCAACTCCTGCACCAAAACAAGTGGCTCACTTGGGGCCAAATTCAACAGAAATTTCTTCACCCGATGGGGGCACTCAACGCGATGGAGACCACCACTTCCTAGGGGGGGAGTATTGATCCAGGTGGATATTGGTGGCCACACACCTATTCCAAATGGCTCCTTTTGATAGTTTTTAGTTCAACACGTTTCTCTGTAATTATGACATTTCATTGTAATTGTGGGTACTGCACTTCCAGGGCTATCCTGAAGCCCTATACAACATCCAGGTGGGTATTAGTGGCCACCCACCTATTCCTATTGGCTTATTTTGGAAGTTTTTATGTCAAGGCATCTTTATGTACTTCTAGGGCAATTTTGGGTCCCTAAACAGTGTTTTTTTGGCTTGCCACTATCAAATTGTAGACAAAGTCAAAGTTTGACAGCATAATGTGTAGTTCTTGAAAAGACCTTTCCAACACGCTATCACACGCCTAAAATGGAGGTCGTATGCAAAAGTTATGACCTCAAGAAGTTGAGGTGCCGACTTACCCATCTAGGCTCACATAAATTTTGGCGTTTCATCTCCCAGAGTTAGGTTTTTGGATGTCTAGGGTTTTGGAATTCATGAGTAATGTTAAAAAGGCCTCTTGAGCTTGAATTGGATCTTGGGACCAAATTGGGTCCGGGAAGGCATAAAAATCAAAGTGCTCAGAATGGCTTCAAAACGGACGTGTGTGTAGGCCTCGACGATATGAACCCAACACAACTTGAATGGGCTCAAACGAAAGTCGTATGAGTAAGATATTGTGATCTGTTCGTTTCGTCAAACAGGTAAAATAAAGATGGTAACTATACAGTTCATACAGTGCCACGTGGCAGCTAACTGTACAAGTCGTACAATTGACGTGGCAGGGTACAATTGGCGTTGACGTGAAAAGATAGGTGGACAAGTCAAGGAGTGACATGTGTCACCACTGCAAGGGTGACACGTGACACATCTGTATGATACATGGCAGTGACAGTGGTGACTGGGTAGAGATGGTGACGAGTGGGTGAATGAATTATTGACAAGTGTCTTTGTTTGGGTGAATGTGAAGGTGTCATGTGGCACCCCTCTATTGGTTTTCAGGTTGCAAAATATTTGGGACTCTACCAGATTCAAACCTGCGACCTCCGGGCGTGGGCAACTGACTTGGCAGGGCTAGGCAAGCCAACCCGCCCTAACATTGTTTCTTAACCCTTTAGCGCATAACATATATTTAAAGTTGCATGTTGAATCGTTTGGGCACGGAAAGGGTCAGGGCTTGGCCCCAACCCTTGGTTTAAAACTTAACCATATGAATCTACTATGTGACCACTCCTGTTGTATTGACGCGCAATTATGACTAGCCCCATGTTGCGGGTATATACCATGTGACCCCAAAATGTGTATACGTTGGGCGCAAAGATATATGGATAGAGCCCGGTCAGTCGGGCTATCCCGTCGACCAAGGCGCTAGTCCAGGAGCTTATGACCAGGGGGGCTATAACAATCAGGGGCACGTGGAGCAAAGCCCGAGGGCCTATGGACATGCAATGTGACCTGGAACCAGGAGCAGACAGAGGGGCCAACGTGCCAGCCAGCCCAAGGCTACATGGAGGGCGCCCAGATGACCAGGGGCCCGAGAAAAAGGGATTGTGCCCTGATTAATTGCAAATTGTGGGTTTTATACTTTATATTAAGATTTTTTATGGATTCTTCAACAATATTTGGAGATTTTAGCCATTTTTGGAGGATCTTGGGCCCTTTTTGAGGCCAGATTTTGGGGAGAAGTTGAGAGGTTGTTACCAACTTCAGACCTATATAAACCAGAGGCTCTTGAAGCCATGGGAGGAGGCTCAAAACAGGTTTATGTTGAATAATTTCCAAGCCAAAGCCATTGTCATATAGAGAAGCCATTGAGGAGAGCATCTTTGCAGGCCATTTCTTGGAGATCTGGTCATCCGTTTTCAGTGCCGTCAGTTTTTTTGGGTTGTTGAGATTTGGTAGAAAAAGACAAGATCAGTTTGTAACCTTTTTGGCTCTGTTGTGATGTAATTTTAAAGCTTTGAACAGAAATAAGAAAGCCTCACCCACTGAGACAAAGGCCCGAAGACGTAGGCGAGATTGCCGAACTCTGTTAACAACTTCACTTGTTATGGTTTATTGTTGATTTATGCTTATTTCCAAATTTGTATATGTTTATATGGCTTCCATGTTTCATGTATAATTCTTCCTCGTTCATTCAATTCCTAAATGGTTTAATAACTCATGCTTAAAACTCAACCATTATCGTTTAAAAGATCTTTTCGGATCAAGTGGTATCAGAGCTAGTTGACGTTTGGATTTTGAGCTTGCATGATTACCAGGGAAAGGATGAATCGTGGTGAAGGCGATCTTGTTGAAGAGAATCCATTGATTGGATTGAGAAAGAGAACTTCTCACATCGAGAAGATGACATCGAAAGAGGGACTTTCTCAGGATGAGAAAGAGTTTCAAAAAACTTTCTTCGCCATGTCAGAGATGATGAAGGTTTTGTATGATGATTACTTGGAATGGAAGAGACCGAATCTAGGTGAATCTTCAAAGGTCAAAACTGAAGAAGGAGAGGATCCTCTTCAAATTCCTCTTTCACCTCCTTCTTCTGCATCAAACTCTTCTTCTTCAAGTTCAAGTTCTAAATCCACTGCAAAGAAACATGTCCATAAACATAAACAAAAATTGTCTTTACTAAAACTTGATGTGAAATTTGAATTACCTGTGTATGATGGTGAAGTCAATGCAAAGAGACTTGATAATTGGGTCAGACAGATGGAGGTTTATTGCAGTGTGCAAGAAATCAAGGATGAGGCAACTCAGATCAAGTTGGCATCACTTAGACTTGCAGGCACAACACTCATCTGGTGGCAAAGCAAGTTGCAAAATGGCACACAACAAGTGGGTAATGTATTTCCATCATGGCAAGTTTTTATTTCTGCACTTAGGAAGCAATTCTATCCTTTGGGTTATAAAGAGAAATCTTTAATTGAATGACAAGGTCTTAAACTAAGAAAAGGACAAACTGTGCAAGAATACATAGATGGTTTTTGTAAGATGGCATTGATGTTAGATATTCCTTTACATACCCAAGAAACTCTTATGAAGTATATAGGAGGTTTACCTGCACATATTCGTAACACTATATTCATGTTTGGACCTACTAATCTTGATGAGGTTTATGTTCAAGCAACATACATCGAGGCAGGGAAAACAAGAGTTGGTGTATCAGGGGAATTGTCTTCAAAGAAAGAGGACAAAAAGAGTTGGAATGGAAAGAAGGAAAATTCAGTGGCAGGAAAGGAAGAGAAGCCATCTTGCAAGCATTGCAAGAAATAAGGGCATGATGAGGACCGTTGTTGGCAATTGCATCCCGAGAAGAGACCGGAGTGGTTCAAAGAAAAGAAAGGGAGGCAAACAGTTGCAACAACATCATGACCAACAGACTTGGGATTGGATTCAGTTGATGAATCAAAAGTCTCATTGCTTGGTTTGGCGGGTAAAATTGGTGATGTATTTGATTCTAGAAGTAAATTGTTTCACATAAGGGTCATTATGATACATACTAAGGTCGACACATTGATAGATAGTGGATCTCAATCTAACTTGATTTMTGAGGAAGTGGTTAACAAATTGGGATTAAACACTCAGATGCATCATAAGCCTTACACACTTAAATGGATAAGCAACAATCATCAATTGCACATAACAAAGCAATGCACATTTAATTTTGCAATTTCATCTAAGTTTGTGGACGAGGTAACATGTGATGTGGTGCCACTCGATGAATGTGGAATGGTCTTAGGCAGTCCTTACTTATATGTTCGTAAAACAATCTTCTACAAGGAAAATAATCAATATCACTTAACCAAAGCAGGTCAAGAATATGTTGTTCATTCTCATCATTTAAAGGCAAATAAATATCTTCAAACTATGGAACAATTAATAAAGGCAACTCAAGAAAGCATCACACCTATAATTGTTTCAAATCAAATAATCGATCTTAAGCAAGAACAAAAGATGATTGTAGAATGGAATATCAATCACACTTTGCTTCAAGAAAAGCTAATGTCGTGCAAATATTACAAACATATTAGCTCATTTGCAGTCATATTTATGATGTTATCATTCGTAATGTTGTCAACATGGATGATAGTGGCTTCAGTAAGATGTGACCGAGTACGAGTGGCTAACAATATGTTGTCAATTATCATTGTTCTTTTACAATTGATCTTGATGATATAGGTGCATAGGACAGAGTTTAAAGATAGAGAACAAGTCGGGTGGCCTATCTCGGACTTGATGACTGGTCAGAAACCTTTTGGAGGACCAAAAGGTCTTTAGTGGGGAGGTGTGATCTAGAATTGGATCTCGACACCAAATTGGGTCCAGGACGACCTAAAAATAAAAGTGCTTAGAATGGCTTCAAAACGTACGTGTGCGTAGGCCTCGACGATACGAACCCAATGCAACTTGAATGGGTTCAAACGAACATCATATGACTAAGATATTGCGATCTGTTCATTTGGTCAAACATGCAAAAAAAAGATGTTGACTATATAGTCTGTACAGTCCCACGTGGCAACTGACTGTACAGGTCGTACGATCGTACAACTGACGTGGAAAGGTACAATCGACACCGACATGGGCAGACAGGTGGACGAGTTAGGAGTGACACATGTCACCACTGCAAGGGTGAAACGTGGCACGTTCGTACGACACGTGGCAAACGTGGTAGTGACAGTGCTGACTGGGCAGAGATGGTTACGCGTGGGCAAATGAATTGTCGACACATGTCTTTGTTCAGAAGAAATTGAAGGTGCCACGTGGCCCAATATTGCGCTGCCATGTGGCACCCCTCTATTGGTTGATGGGTTGCAAAATATTTGGGACTCCACCGAAGTCAAACCTACGACCTCCGGGTGTGGGAAAACGACTTGGCAGGGACGGGCTAACCAGCCCGCCCTCACATTGTTTCTTAACCATTTAGCGCATAAAATATATTAAAAGTTAAATGTTGAGTCGTTTGGGCACGGAAAGGGTCGGGGCTTGGCCCCACCCTTGGTTTAAAAATTAACCATACGACTCTACTATGTGACCACTCCCGTTGTATTGGCGTGTAGTTTTGATTAGCCCTCGGTAGCGGGCATATACCGTGTGACCGAGAATGTGTATATGTTGGGTGTGAAGATATATGGATAGCACTTGGTCAGCCGGGCTAGCCCACCGACCAAGGCACTAGTCCAAGAGCTTATGACCAGGGGGGCTATAACAATCAAGGGTGCGTGGAGCAAAGCCCGAGGCCTTATGGACATGCAATGTGACCAAGAGCTAGGAGCGGACAGAGGGGCCAACGTGCCAGCCAGCCCGGGTCCACATGGAGGGTGCCCAGGTGACCAGGGGCCCGAGAAAAAGGGGTTGCACCCTGATTAATTGCAAATTATGGGTTTTATACTTTATATTAAGATTTTTTATGGATTCTTCAGCAGTTTTTGGAGATTTTATCCATTTTTGGAGGATCTTGGGCCCTTTTTTAGGCTAGATCTTGGGGAAAAGTTGGGAGGTTGTTACCAACTTCAGTCCTATATAAACCAGAGGCACTTGAAGCCATGGGAGGAGGTTCAAAACAAGTTTATGCTGAATAATTTCCAAGCCAAATCCATTTTTATGCAGGGAAGCCATTGAGGAGAGCATCTTTGCGGGCCATTTCTGGGAGCTCTGGTCATCCGTTTTCAGTGTCGTCAGTTTTATTGGGTTATTAATATCTGCTAGAAAAAAACCAGATCAGTTTGTAACATTTTTGGCTCTGTTGTGGTGTACTTTTAAAGATTTGACCATAAATAAGAAAGCCTCACCCACTGAGACAAAGGCCCGGAGACGTAGGCGAGATTGCCGAACTCCATTATCAACTTCTCTTGTTATGGTTTGTTGTTGCTTTATGCTTATTTCTATATCTGTATATGTTTATATGGCTGCCATGTTTCATGTATAATTCTTCCTCGTTCATTCAGTTCCTAAATGGTTTAATAACTCATGATTAAAACTCAACCATTGTCGTTTAAAAGATCTTTTCGGATCACCTCTGGAGAGTTATTGTAATCATTATGCTCAGATAGATGTGTGTAACAACCACATCTCTTCTCAGAGATAGCTACCACCATTCGAGCCAGTTGTTTTCAGTTCTGCAGTTTTACAGTTTCAACCTATTTCCTTTATTCAATAAAAGTTATTATTCACTGGATATATGTTATTTTTCTTTGTATCTCTATGTTATTGTATTCAATATGTTATTCACTTCGTTTCGCTCATAAATCCCGATCAAGTTCACTTCTGAGAGAAAGTTTAATGTGATCCACGATTTTCTTTAATTGTGTATCCTTTGGCGTGGAGTTTCGAATAAAAATTATGATCAATTTTTTTGAATCACCAATTATATTGAAACTTGAGATTTTCCTGTGCTTGACTAATTGGATGCCCTGATACATAACATACATTTCTTTCCTATTGTTGGTGGTGATTCCTAGATTCTAGTAGTATTCAAATATTTTGTGTCCTCCGGGCCCATATAGTACCCCCACACCTGGCTCCCCTGAGAATAAAAGCAAAATTAGTTTCATTATTGATTAGATATTGCAAGTAGCTTGACATGATTTTTATTTTAATTCAAGATTGTCTATCGTAACTAATTGATTTTTATGGCGAGGTTAGATTTCACGCATCTAGAGATCTTTTGAGTGGCTAGAGAAGGGAACACAACATTTTTCCTTAGTTCCAAGCTCTAGCAATTCCATTTGCAAAATTATCGGTGGCCTTTGATGCTTGGATGAATTAAGGGTAATGGGATGATGTCATATGTTTGTGTTGTGTGCTTTGCTATAAACCATCCCATGTTTCAATTGAATGTGGAGAATATGCGTAATTAACATAATCATAGGGTAGACATTAATATTTTGGATCTTTATGTGTTTTCATTGTTAATGTTTTATGTGTACAATTCTTATTTTTTAAATATTCTCAAAGATGGGGACTATGTTGCTCACAACCCTTGTTCAAAATACACTCATTTTATTATTGAATGTTCTACGGAAAACATGTTGATATTATGGTAGTTGTGGGAGGTATTAACCTCCATATGTAACCTTTGACTAGAATATAATATTTTGGAAGTAAGAGAAACACTAAACAGATGTGTGAAAACCCTGGTAGACATGTCAGCTTAGCAGAATATATAATATTAAGGTATTATCCTCCAGGAAGACAAGTTGGCCCCATGAGAGAAAGATAAACTGAAAATATAATTACCAGAAATTCAGGCCAGCCCAGCCAGAAAAATCATTGGACAGATTAATATAAATAGAGGACGTCTTGGCTCATTTGTTCACTCACTCTCACTCAGAAAATGAGAAACAATGTGCAAGTTTGGAGGAGGAGCAACAACAACTATAGTTGTACGATTTTCCCTTGTTTAGTCTTTCTGGTACTTTCTCTTATGTGCTACCCTTGGAAAAGGTGTGCTCTCTTGGTTATTTGTTGGTTATGGTGTAGCTTCCTGGAATCATTCTTTCTATCAAAGGTTAAGGTGCTTGAGGGTGGCTTTGTGCCTATAGTTAGGTGACAATGGTGTAGCATTGTCTATGGTGAAATGAGCACATCTACATTATCTAACAGGTTATGGGCCCACACTACCTTCAAAACAATCTAACCGCTGAAAGATAGATCAAGAGTTCCTTGTCAAGCTCGTTGTAGCACCAGTTGCAACTGCAACTAGGGTTTCTGATTTTGCAGCTGCAATAAACCTTAAACCTAAATTATTGGGCACTTTCAGTGAAGCATTGGACCTACTTTTTGGGTATTCTAGTGCTCCCTAGCATAGCGCACCCGCTGGTGCCCTCAAGCAACAAAAGCGTCAAGTTTGAGTTTTTGGGTCAAAGTCAAAGTCAAAGGTTGACTTTTGGTCAAAATTTGATTTTTTTGGTCAAAGTTGAAATTTAAAGGTTTCTAGTTTTTTCTAATCATTGAACCTTTTTTATTCAGTTTCTAGCCTCTTCTTGTCAAGATGGTGTCTAGTTTCAGAGTAGAAGACAAGTTGAAGGATACTACAAATTTCAAAGGTATGCACTTGCATATTCTTTTCAAGTTATATCATCCAACAAAGCATGAGTGTGTTTACAGGGGATGTACAAGAGACCTTTTCCAAGCAATGATTTTGAATTCAATACATTTAGAGGAACAAGCGCACCCTCCCTAACAATGAAGACTCAAGGTTTGATTATTTAAAAATTGATATGTCTCTAGCTGTTATGGAATTATTATAATTTATGATCTTATGTTGCATCTTGATCTACTAAAGTTATGATCATTATACTAATCCCTTAATACTAGAGATACACGTCTTGATCTCCTCTCTGGGAGGTATTTTTGTTCGCACGTAAATGCTTATTATTTACGAGATGAAGTTGATCTCCTTTAGGAGATGTTATTGGTCAGTGACCTAGACTCCAGGCATGATATCTTCCATGGAGGATACCATGGAGATTTTGTTGTTCTTGTTTCTTGTTCCGGGTAGCTCATAAGAGATAAATAAGAGAGGGATTCAGTGATCAAGAAGAAGCCAACGTAGTTTCGTGACATTTTGCAGAATGAAAAAGGGCATGCAACAGACGTAAGTATGATCTGAGCATTCCTTCAGATAGAGGGAGTTGACTTCAGAGTTTGATATGAAGAATATTGCATTAATTCATCAAAGACATGGTGCAGGAAGGAGTAGTTAGGCTCCATAACTTATCCACATATGAGTGGATARCTGACATTTGCACTAAGCCTCTGTCTAGGACAAGCTTGGCAGGAATGCAAATGTTTCCCTGGGGGAGTATTGATGATTGCAACATCGTGTCGATATTCTAAGATTGATCAGATAGACTTAATCATGTGGGGATAGGACCAGATGTAATCTTCAACGGACTGAAGATTTGAGTTGTTGCTAGATCTCCTATGTGTGAATTGCATCGGGCCTTGAAACTCTCTCAAGTATGTGAGTAGCTCTGATAAGCATCGGGTCGGCTCTATCTCCACAAGAACTGTGTTGTAGACCAAGGGAGATAGGGAACATCTACATGTGGAGTAGATGTGCCCCGACGTAGTCTTCGATGGACTGAAGACTCGAGGTGCAATTCCACGTGTTCGATAACATTGAGTTGAATTCATCCACAAAGTGATTCTATGAGAGGATCACCATGATTTTTTTATGGCTCCGATGTGGTCATAATTCTTTTCATGGGACAAGAATGAACCGATATGCTAGACACATGTGTTTGATAACATTGAGCTAAATGCATTCATAGAGTGATCTTATGAGAGGATCAACTATGAGGTGAATGTGGCTCCGATGAGGTCATGATTCTTGTCATGGGACAAGAATGACCAGAGGTGCTAGACACACGATGGTGGATATGGATCATCAATATAGCTAAATGAGGCTCATGGATATTGTGATATTGTTTATGACAGAAGAACACCAAGAACAATTATGACGATATGTTTTGATGATTGCTACCAAATGATGTTGATAGTAATGATGATACTTATGATAATGTTACCCGTAGAATGGTCTACAAGATTATGTGGGTCTTTCCCATGCCATGTGAAGATGGATGGATGTGTTTGAGACCATTAATACCTTCCTATCTAAGAGGGAGTGTTGATATTATGGTAGCTGCAGGAGGTATTAACCTCCATATGTAACCTTTGACTATAATAAAATATTCTAGAAGTAAGAGAAACCATAAACAGATGTGTGAAAACCCTAGAA
>SNQJ01S0024835.1:61326-76298 GCA_010110895.2 Picea sitchensis | reverse complement strand
GCATGTGGGAATCTTCGTTGGCACAAGATTATCCTTTCGTTTAAGTGAAATCGACCTTGGAATGAGGTCATGGATTCAAGCGCAAGTTGATGGGCCTTGTGATGGGGTGTCACACTCACAAAGAGGAATACAATATTCTAATTAATTGTTGAGTTTAGGAAGGGCTCCTTGATGAAGACCGAATCTGGGGGTCCCATGAATCATTGATTTTGATCCTCGGACCTGTGGTTTATCTTTCCCACAATATGGACTAAAATGCGTCCATGGCATCAATTAAACTCAAATCGTTTCCCTCAAATGCATCCCGAGCTTAATAATGGTGCTATGCTTCAATTTATTTACATGAAGTTTATAGGAACTTCACCTCCATGGCCAACGATCTCATTCCTCCTCTCTTATGGTATGCCGACGACCATCGATCTCTCACGCAGTTGGACGACTTCTCTTCACTTTGGTCACAAGACATCGATAATTGATCATCGTTGATCTTTACAATGATCAACGATGGATTCTATTAGCACTAGAAGTCTCACCTAGATTGCTATAGGTGTGAGCCTAGTACCCATTAGTTTTATTGGTTTGAAAATATTGTATGTTTGGTTTTAGGGTGTAGGGAATGGATGAAAAAGTTTATTTAAAGTATCAACACAAAATCTCTAGAAACATACTTCATCAAGCAAGGCTTGAACAATCTCTGATTGGTGTACTGGATAACAGTGAAAAGATGGAAGAATGAAGAAGAAACTATGAATATATGAACCAAACTACTTCAGGCACCTTGGCACACATATAGAAGAAATCTCATTGACAAGAAACCTGCAGGTTAACAAGATGATATGTTCTGACAACACTTGCATCTACAAAGACAGTAAACCAGTCATTGCAATTTCATAGAAACAAGCTCTAAAGATAATTAATTTACCAATAGACAACATCAAAACAGAGAAAATAATAGCATGTAACAGAGGAAGAAGAGTTGATCTTCAACTATTCAAGAATCTTAAGTCTGTACATACATCATCTAGAAATCTTTTACAGACTGAAGCAAAGAAATGGATCTCACAATAGCCACTCTCCCCTCTTTCTCCCAGAGTTACCTTAATCGTAAAATATCCAAATACATCAAAAATATCTCTAGGAGGTCGTAGCTTGCCCCATGCATTGGATTCTGTGCGTTGGAGATATGTGGCAATAGATAAACAGACAAAAATCCAACAAACTGTTAGATTTTAGGAAGTTGTTGGTAGTAATAAATACAACTGCAACCAACTCATTGCATGGAGATTTAATGAAGCTAAATCTCGGGCACAAGTGTCCCTTGATGTATAAATGACCTATGAGAAGTTACTCGAGCCTCTTCTAACAAGTGGCAACCTTCTAGCAAGTCAAATTTCCTGTAACTGTCAAGTTTGCAGTGCATGCGTTGTGAACTTTTTGTAGTTGATGTTTTTATTTTTTTCTCTCAAATGAAGAACTGGGTCAGGTTGATATTTTGTGAGCAAATTAAACACGTCCTAATTCTTCTCCACGCAAAATCTTAGAAGAACCCAGATCAACATTTAAAAGTTACGATGAAAAAACTAAAACCTGCTGCTATAGGAAAGTTTGCAGCACATACGCTGTGGACTTTTTGTAGTTGATGTTTTTATTTTTCTCTCAAATGAAGAACTAGGTCAAGATGATTTTTTGTCAGCAAATTAAACACATCCTAATTATTCTCCACGTAAAATTTGAGAAGAACCCAAATCGACATTTAAAAGTTATGATGAAAAAACTAAAATTGTTGCTACAAGAAAGATTGCAGCGCAACTTTAGCAGTTCGCAACGAACTTTAACCAATTTGCAGGGCACTCATTTGACACATGACACGACTCTCAAATGGTTGTATGTGACTTTCAATATCTTTGTACACCTATTTTAGACAAAACACTCGATGATGACCTTCAAAACATGCAGATAATACCAATACCTTCCCTCTTTACAAATAATGACCACCACCATAATGACATGAAGACTCTTGTACATACATTCTGATTAGTTCCCTAAACCTAGGATAAAACCAAAACCATGATTTATTGGTATAAAACATGACTCAAGACTTTAAGGACCATGACCCTATGATTCAAACCTAAGACTTCAAATAAATGACTAATATAGGAAGGACTGATCACATGACTAACAAAGACCAATGGTGTCCTTCTGAGACCAGACTAACAAAAAATTAGAAATGAGTAAAAGCTTGAATCCTAAACATTCTATGTGTTAACAAATTATTTCCATTGTTGGATACAACGTTTCCTTGTGAGCTTCGTACCTACACACTCGAACCCTGGGTTTTCTGATAACACACACTCGGATTTGATGATAGACTGATCCAAAAACCCTTTATTATTTGCAACATTGATGCTTTTCTTCACTCATTTAGTTCAAGTAAATTACCGTTAAACTCATATCTCGATCTCAACCTCTATTTGTGCAAGCTCACTCCTTGATAACCTGCATAATTTAATATAGTCATGACTTCATTCATGCTCAAAATATTCGCACTACAGACATGAAACCCAAATTTGCATTCTCGGATTCAACAACCGCATTCATATAAAATATAGAGAAATATTTATACCCACAACAATGGAAATATAACGTAAAGATTTCATAAAAACCACACTGGACATATTACATAGTTTTTGGGCATTGCATGGCCCTTGGCCATCTACTAAGCAATCTCGTACTCCTCATCGGCTTGATCTACATTTTTATGTCTGCCCTCCAATCCATATTGAAGCCTTACATAAATAATTGGAAGCTGGAACTTTTAGATTACAATAGGTCTTAATCAATCTCCATAAAATCCACAATTTGTTCCGTAAATTCCTTTAGACCTAGATCTACATACTCTAAATAGAAATTACATCATGACTAAGACAACAAATAATAAATCATGTTCTCTAGAAGTTCCACAAATTAAATAGAATTTACATTAAGCACATGAGAAACCATGTCCTTTTACAACTCCAATTCACATCTCGCCTTCTGGAAGTTTCAAGATTTTGAATTTGATTTGGGGGGTTGATTCTCCTGCATCACTCATAAACCCTCTCATTAGACTTGTATATAAAGGAGAGGAGTCATTGTAACATTTTATCATTGAGACATCATGGAGTTAGCATAATTGAGCAAACACTTATGCTAGGGAGTATGGAAATAGTGGCAAGGAGACTTCTACACCTAGGTGATCTGACCTAAGGTTTCTAAATCAAATATGAAAAGTGAGGAAGGACACATGTGCGGAGGAAGCCGAGTTTTTCGTGCATGTATGTGGGTTTCAATGGGAACAATCATGTATGTATGCGGGTTGCAGTGGGAACAATCACATACGTACGTTGGTTGCAGAGGGAACAATTGTGTACATTCATACAAAGTATTTTATGGGTAGGTGCAGGTCTGTATGGTCTAATAGGGGACGTCAACAGTTCGTACATGTGGTCTGCAACAGATTTGTGTACATAAGACATTTGCAGGATATTTGTTGAGGTTTAGTTTTTCAATTTTTTATTCGTCCTAAGATTTTGGTGATATTTGTATTGGCTAAGAGGACAAGGTTGTCCTTAGATTTGGTGATATTGTATTTGTTGGGAGGGTTAGTTTTGCCCTTGGGATTTTTGAATTTGATAAGATTATAAGAACAAAAATATTTTGTCTGATGTGTGTTAATGATTCATCTCTGATTTTTTGTATTTCTGCTGCATGTAATTTCAATCAATAATTTTCAATGTAAAATTGTTCAGTGATAACAATTATGGTTTTACTATTGGATCATTGGGAACCGATTTCCAAATCTAAAAATTAGTCACACAAGAGTGTATGTGAAAATTGACATGGTATCAAAGCTTGGAATTTGAAGAGAAGGGACCATCTTCAGACACATTTGTTGGATACAACGCTAGAGGAGTGTTGTTCTTGTTCTTGTTTCAGACATGTCACCATGGAGACTTGTTTGGTGGATAGTGGAGCCTCTCGTCACATGATAGGGTCACAAAAATCACTCACTGGTCTAACATAGTAGAATTCACGATTGCAAGTAGAACTTGGGGATAATTCCAAGTATGCATTCAAGGGAGTTGGAACAACTTTGTTTAAGATGAAATCAAGAAAGACTCTCAAGATGAGTGAAGTGTTGGCTTACCTTGACTGAAGAAAAAATTACTTTCTATCTTTGCCATGGAGGAAAGAGGGTATGTAGTGGCATTTGTTGATGGGAAAGTTCTTGCTTGGATAAAGGGATTGATTCTTGACTCAACATAAATCATTGGGGCTCGTGATGGCATTCTTTATAAGATGACATGTTAGCCGACTTAGGCCCTGGTGCATGATAGTGACAATTTATGTGAATTTTGGCATAGGAGATTGGGACACTTGCATCATGAGGCACTGCCATTATTGAGGAAAATGGTTACAAGTATTATAGAGTTCGGAATTGAACACCTGAGAGTATGTAGAAGGTTGTGTAATTGGAAAGATTGCCAAGGTTTCTTTTTGAAGTATTAACATGAAGTCCAAGAAGATCCTGGATCCGGTACATTCAGATGTGTGTAGACCAATGCCAGTTCCATCCACAAGTGGATGTCAATATTACATGACCTTTGTTGATTATTATTCTAGGAGGACATGGATTTAATTCACATGGACCAAGGATGAATTCTTCAGTAAATTCAGGGAGTTTAAAGCTCTGGTGGAGAATCAAACGAGAAATAAGATCAAAGTTTTGAGGTTAGACATTGGAGGTGAGTATACCTCCAACCAGTTCAAGAAATTTTGTAAGGAAAGAACATTTAAGAGGGATCTAACGACGCCTTTCAATCCACAATAGAATGGGGTTGTAGAGAGGAAGAACTGGACCATGATTGAAGTTTCCAAGGCAATGCAACATGACTAGGATCTACCCATGACGCTTTGGGTAGAAGCATGTAACATTGCAGTTTATGTTCAGAACAAGAGTCCTCATAGGATCTTGGAGGGAAAGACTCCTGAGGAAGAATTCACAGAAGTGAAACTTGAGATAGGGCATATGAGGATCTTCGGTTGTCCAATCTACATTCATGTCCCTAAGGAGAAGAGAACGAACTTGGAACCTTTCAGTAGAAAGGGCATGTTTGTAGGATACATCGAGACTTTGAAGGACTATCGTATCTACATTCTAGGACAACGATATGTTGAGAGGTTATTCATGATGTTATATTTGAAGAGGACTCGACCTTCAAGAGGTCCCTTGAGATTACAACAGATGGTGAGGAGCAGAAGGCTCAAAATATTGAGAAATGTGCAGTTCCATTTAGTACAAAGGAGCGGACGTCAAATCACAAGGAGGAGTTAAAGGAATTCGTGGATCCAGTGGATCCTCCAGACACGATACCTAGATGGATTTGAGAGACATTGAGGGCCATTGAGGGACATATAGCCCCCAAAGACACCCACAAAGAAAGAAGACCTCTGAAGAGATTTGGCTCATATATGGCTCTTATGAGCAATATCATTGATTTCGAGCCTTCCAATTTTGAGGAAGCACAAGGATAACAAGTTTGGAAGGATGCCATGATGGAGGAGCACCAATCCATCATGAAGAATGATATATGGGCTATAGTTATGAGACCGGAAGGGAAGTTGGTAGTGACTTCCAAGTGGATCTACAAGATCAAGCATACCACACATGGAAGTATTGAGAAGTATAAGGCAAGGTTCGTAGCGAGAGGGTTCTCCCAGAAAGAGCGAGTCAGCTACGAGGAGACCTTCACTCCAATGGCCATGTATACTTCTATCAGGACAATTATTTATCTCGCTTCATTTATGAAGTGGAATATCCATTAGATGGATGTGAAGACAATGTTTCTCAATGGTGTGATTGAGGAGGAGGTATACATAGAGCAACCTCAAGACTTTGAGGTACATAGGAGGAAAATTCACGTGTGTAGGTTGAAGAAGGTATTGTATGGACTCAAGTAGGAACCTAGGGAATGGTACTCGAGGATTGATGGGTATTTATAGAGCTTGGGATTCACTAAGAGTGATGCATACCCCAACCTATATATTCTACAGGTTGGTAAGGATCCTCTCATATTGGTGTTATAAGTTGATGATTTATTTCTCACAAGGCTTGAGAGACTCATTACCAAGTGCAAAAGGGAATTGGCCTTAGAGTTCAAGATGAAAGATATTGGATTGATGCATTAGAGGTGTGGCAGCAGCTAGGAGAGATCTTCCTCTGACAAGGGAAGTATGTTGTTGAGATATTGAAGAGATTTGGGATCATGGACTGTAAGTCCATGACCACACCTATGACCACCAATCTGAATATACTCTGGGATTTAGATTTAGACTTGGTGGATCCCACAATGTACATGCAAATGATTGGTTCATTGATGTATACGGTTAACACTACATTGGATATATGTTTTGTTGTCAACACTTTGATTCAATTCATGGTAGAGCCAAGGCAAGTGCATTAGGTTGCAACAAAATATGTGATTAGGTACCTTCGAGGTACAATTGGATTTGGTCTAAGATATGTCGGAAATGATATAGTGAGGCTACATGGATATTCAGACTCAAATTAGGCAGGTAGTGCAGTTAACAAGAAGAGCACTTCTGGTGGTTGTTTCATTTTGGGATCAACAATGGTTTCCTGGTACAACAGGAAACAAACTTCCATGGCACTTAGCTCAGCAGAAGCATAGTACATGGAAGCCAGTTTGGCAAGTTGTGAGGTTATTTGGCTTCACAAGCTTCTTGCGGTATTATTTGGGCAGGAGTTGGAGCCCATCGTGATTCATTGTGACAACCTATAACATCCCCAGCTCTACTCAAAGGCCATGTCACATCAAAATTTAAGTTGTGATACCACATTGTGACGTATCCAACCTCCTAGTTTAGTCCTGTTACCACATTGTAAAGTCTCCATCACTGAAAATTCGTTATATAGAGCTCTGATATCAATTATTTCTTCTACAAAAGCAACTCGTTGAAACCAACATCGCACACGACTGGCTTTGTGTTGTGCGTCGCTACGTTTTCCTAGTGCGTGCAACCAGTCTTGTATCACGCACAACAACTATGTCCTAGCAAATCTACGTGCTCAACCATCATTGCGTTGACTATCCCTCAGCAAGCACAACATTTATAGCTTCACGCTAGAACCCATACTATTAATTTTGAAGTTACTAAATAAGATAACGACTATAACAACATAAAGAACTCATAATACAACTACACTCGTAACCATTCCTATGTTGCGCGCGGTATCTGTCCCATTCATGCGCATGAACTAATACCACTTTGTGAGCGTAATGATTCAAGCTTTGCCTCCGAATTCCATAACCGTTACCACGTAATTATATAACATGAAATACTTAATAACTACCACGCTCTACATTTGCAACAATCATGTAGAACTAAAAATGTATGCACAATCCAACATAATTATGTATAAATTCCATAAACAACAGTAGCATAAGAATTCACATGTTAAACAATATATAAAGACATATAAACCGTCATGATCCTTGCCTTGCATATGTAGAAAACATGCAATTATATAACATATATAATCCACACAAACACACACATATATAATTGTATCACATAATATATTTCACATATATATGCACATTACTCAAAGAATAATACACACAAGAAGACAATTATCTTTTGTTGTAATCCACCAACTGCACATAGAGCTCAGATATTCCTCCCAGCCATAGACTCTGCCAGTCAAAAACTCTCAGCAACAAGTCACCCCCAAGCTAGGGCTAAAACTCCACCTAGGAAAAAGATTCCTAAGCCAAGCGAAGGTCTATCCACAGTCAAAACACTCAGACAAAGGTGCAACCCCAACAAACAGACTACAATCCCTCATTCCCCACATGCATGCCCCACCCTAGGAAGTGTGCCTTTTCTCTACTCAACAATCCTTTAGCTGCCCCATTTTGCTTCTAAGGATTCAACAACATGTTGGACAGGAAGTCCCAGGGACCTATAGCTACAACTGGGCACCTTGGGAAAGCACTTCCCAACAATTCTCTCGCTTAGAGAGAATGATCACAGGCCTGACAACCCGCATCTTCAATCGCGCACAAGCCTTATCAAGCATAGGGTTATGTGATGATATCTAGTTACAACAAGATACAAATGCTTAACATAAGAAAGTTGGTCTCCCTCCTCAATGAATGAGTGAATTCCCCCCGAAATACACTAAGGCCCAATAATATAGTTGCATGATTATAATTGGACACTTATCACCTTAAGAGGTAACTTAGCTCCACTTAGTGAGTCATTCCAATTCCTTAGGAACTTAGGATAAATACATATCTCATAATTATACTTTTGGTAATATTATTAAAATATTCCCTTTAAGCCTCAACCCCTTTCCCATTCTAGTGGAGTTTTAGTCCCACCGTCTCTTTTCATCTGGTTGATATGCATGTAGTGATATGTTTTAATAATATTTGATTGCAATTGCATTTTATGAAAAATAGTCGCATTGGCCTTTGTCGCAATCCAGGCTCTCTAGCCTAATAACCACGCAAGCACTCTGGCCTTGATATACATATATACAAAGGCTCTTTGGCCCTTGTTGTCGCACAAATTGTAAGGTTGGGCAAAGCCCGACCCAACCACCAAAATGACAACAACTAAGAGAGAACCTACCCACTATCACCTTAGATAGGTGTTCCTGTCACTTTAGAGGTGAAATGATTACCTCAAGGGGGGAATCTCGGTGACCCTAGGGAGGAATGAGTTGGAAAGTGTGATGTATGAATGAATGCCCCTGTAATTCAGGTTTCTATGTGTGGAGAAGGGCTTGCGTAAGGTCTTGATGGTAGCCAAGGGTTTCCAAGATGTAGTAGACCATGTAAATGTTGATTGTACATGATCGAGACACAAGGAAAACAAAGATACAAGCCCAAGTATATGGTGGACAAGCAAATTAAGCTTGTTGTCCCTAGATGCAACATTTAGTAACAATATATATCGAGAATGAAATGACACAATTAGCTGCTAAAACAAGTGCTAGAAATCAAGTAAATGATGCAAGAGATAAATTGGTAAAACACTAGTGAAACTCAAGATTAAAGGAGTAAGATACTAGCACAAAATGTAATGTTGTAGTAAGCACTTTCTGCAGAGATATAAATCAGCCTTATGGTTGTAACAAACAAGTTATTACAGTAAGATATTCCTGGTGAAAACCATAAATACTGTGCACATTTTGTTCCATAAGTGTATCAGAATCCTTTCTTCTGATTCCTGATGAATTTAATAGCCTAATTCAAAATTATGGGCGAATATTTAGACTCCTCTGTCGAGGAATGTTCCTCTTTTCTCTCATTTTCTTTCTTTCAAAGCTAGTGTGTATACCAATTCTGTGTTATACACTCATATCCATCACATGCACATGTTGTATACATGCAATACCAAGCGCACATACAACACACCAGTATTCAATGTGCACAACTTTTATATCGACACTAATATTTAACATGCTCAACTTTTGGTTTTCACACATCATTATCTAGTGCACACAACTTTTGTGTCGCGCACCAATATTCCACACAATTTACAACTTTCCTCTACATCGGGCCAACATTCACCATGCACCCTCTCGCACCCCATACTCAATGCACATCTCTAATCATGCCCCATGCAACGCCAATATTCCATGCGCACACACTGCACACTGTTGAGGAAAAAGTACGAAGAATCTAACTCAAACATTTTCAGATCTTTCTAGGCTAAGGCAAGATGGTTGGGAATGTTACCCGAAGTTTATAGCCTTAAATTCAAAACAATCACTTAATCCACAGATAATATGTACGAGGAATCAAGGCTGATTTTATATATTATATGCAAATGTGCAAAAGAAAGAAAGAAAAAATATACATAAGTGTGTACATGGATAAGAGACAAGGATAAAAGCAAAATCTAAAAAATATCATTAAGATACACATGTGAGACTAAAATCAGAAATCTGAATTTTATATTAACTTTATTTTGAGATACAAAGCAGAATTCTCTTTACAAACCCCTGCGAGGGTGGGGACCAAAGTCAGATTTAGAAGTCTTTGATGGGCACCATACAAAAAGGATCTGACAACAAAAGACTCTGATCAACTTGCCATAAAAATGTTGTCACTTGAATATGCAAAATATTCTTTATCAATCATGAAATCTAATCCATAAACAAACAAGAACACACATATTGCCAAATATAGATCATACACCTTTAGAAACAAGCTCTTGAAAGATATGATTCAGTTTTTGAATCCTGCTGCTTTCAATAAGACCCTGCTGTCATCAAGATGGTTTAGCTTTCTAGTAAACTCATAATGAATGGAGAAAATAATTATCTCACAAGTATAGAGCATACCTTATATTAGAAGTTCCCCTTCTATTCTCTCCCTCTTTGCCTCTTCTTTTGATTTAGCTTTTATTCTTTCCCAATAAGTTATGGTAGTTCAATTACCTTTCTTTTGTTAAGCTTAATTAGCTTAACTAATAAGTTGAGACAAATAAATAATAATACATAAATAAGGGTCTATTTAAATAATAACTAAATAGGTGGGACCCCTTGTCACTCCAATTTTAATTTTTTAATGATCATCAAAATATGAAATATAACACCCCAAAAATTAACTCAAATATTTGCCTTGTAACTTCCATCCTCATATAAATAGTCAAATATTTTAGTATCAAAATAAAACATGACTATAGCCATAAATATAATCATATCCATGTTGTCCAAAACATTATGTCTAAATGTGTCTTTGTTGTCCAAAACATTATGTCATCGTACCAATAAAATATGTCCTCAAAAAAAGAATAACATTAAAAAGCATTAAAACCCATATTTGTTGTGAGAGGCATTTTGCCGCTTTTCACTACTGTCTTCTTTTGATCGTTTTTCTGATTTGTCTTATGCAACAACGTTCAATTGATTGGAACCTTGTGGGTGGATTTCACTGATGACATGGGAGCAACTATCCTTGAGGTGGAGATGAGAGGACATTGATTCAGAGGAGTCTTTGGAAGAATTGGAGGGATTAGCCACCCCTTTTACTTTATCTAATTTTGGCTCAGGGATGCAAGTTTTTAATCTCTTGCTTGCATGAGAGGACTGTATTGGTGAGGCAACACGATCAGCTTGGGAATTTGGGTTGAATGGCGGTGGAGGAGGGGGCAATGGCAACGATACTGTAGGGAAACCATGATGTTGTGTAGCAGGTTGATGGACAATATATTGTCAACCATCATTGGCAGGTGGCTATGGCTGCATAGAAACATGAGGGGGGACACAGATACCAAATAAATTTTGATGTGGTTGGAAAGGAGGCCTTTCAGGTCTAGGTTGCAAAATTCCTAGGCCAACTAGATTGAAAAACCTAACTTGCAAAAGTCGATTCAGTTCTTGCGGATCAACGTCAAAATGTATAATGATAACATAATGCCTCAAATCATAATGAGAGGAAGAGAAACATAAATTTATCGACCTTTCGTTATACAACATTTACATCACAACCTCAAATAACAGCTGCAAAACAAACCGGGTTTGAAACCCCATGCGAACCTAGTGGGCATTGTTTCCACAAAATTCATACTAAACTCAAAATCGGCCAAATTCCCAGATAAATAACAAGGTGAGCCACGGTTATGTGGGTCAAATCAATCTTCCAACTGTTTGGTCAAAATAACTAAACAATATTTCGAATCTGGGTTTTCCTTTATTCACTTGCCTGCATATGGGATGGGGAAACGAGGCCTGGAGCAGGCATATGGGCGTAAGTTTTGAAACGTGGACTACAAGAAAAGCAAAACAAAATCCTTCCCATCGAAATGACTTCCAGATAAAACACACAAGCCACCCATAACTTCACAATCCATGGTAATAATAAGACTGCATATCTTATAGGGCGAGGGTACTATGCAATAGTCACAAAGCCTGACTGTTATTTTTCTTTTACAGAGGAAACCCTCAAAAAGTAGTCATGCGAAATGAGCGAAACCGAACACATTCACCCACATACATTTTACCAACAACCATATTATAGTAATACCACCTTTTCTCCAGGCACATACAATCATATACCTCAAACAAAATAAAATGCCAAACAATATTTCCAGTTTGAAACATTTAAATGACAACAAGAAGAAACCCAAATCGAAATGCGAACTACACGTCCATAATGCCCACAACAAATCCATTATAAACTTTAGAAGACAAACACATTTTGCATGTAAACTCCAAGAGCCAAAAAATCGATTTCATTTGCAGCAGAGCTAACAATCCATGAATGAAGAGATAAGAGCCAACATACATATAAGAAGAATGCTAGAAAGCTAAAGAGCACAACTATTTTTTCACCAAAGGCCAAACACAATGGAGGTGCTACTAATTAGAGCAACCAAAATGAATGCGAGGAGAATAGTGAAGGTGGCGACTTCGAGGTAGGGTAAGAACAATGTGCAGTAAATGCACGTCACTTCCCATCCTTTTCATTAAATGCCATCAATCACCACCAAATATGGAGCACACCCAACCTCCAAAAACCATTTTCCAAACATATATAATCCACCATCATATATCCAATAGCTATAAAACATAACATACCATTTCCATATTCAAAATCGAATCAGCGTCCCACATGAATCTCATAGCAATAATATTCCCTTTTAACACTTAACACCAAAATAACATGTCCACATTCCTTGCTAGTGGAGTATTACCATTTCACATAATAATCAATCGTCCATATATATAACAAATATACCATAAGTTGCATGTGGCTTATACTTAGAGTTGGAGCAATATATCAAAGTCTAGGTGTAGCAAGAGTAAACTAAAATGTCTAATAAAATAAACATTTTCTCCATTTTAAAATCAAATTGCTAACACACCCAACACCCATTAATTGCACATAGAAATAGGTTAGGATCTCCCTCCTTATTCTCAAACTATGAAATATTTCTCGTAAGGTAATCATGAGCGCAACAAGGAGAGCCATTTCATTTTTCTAAAGGGGTCCCACCTATCTAGTATTACTTATACACACACACACACACACACACACACACACACACACATATGGAGAGAGAGAGAGAGAGAGAGAGAGAGAGAGAGTAATGCATTGCAACCCATCTGCATGCAGGAATTTTATGTTGCACTTTTGGGCGTCAACACCCACCATTAATTATGCTTCGTGCGGTGTTCATATTCAATGCGTGCTCATTGCGCATCACCAGTATTCAATGTGCACACCCTGTGCACTATTATTATGTATGCACCCATCAATTATGCATGGCGTCCATATTCATCATGCACGTAATGCACTCCCATATTACGTGTGCTCCACCAGTTCTATACCCCGCAGTTCCAATATTCAGTGCGCACACTCCACACACCGATATCTTCCGTGCACCATAAGTCATGCACCGTGCAGTGCCAAAATTTAGTACTCACACATTGCGCACCAATACTTAGCGCACATGAGTACTTTCTTCACTACGCTGATTTTTCCATATTTTCAACTTGTGACCCCGCGACCATCATAAAAATGCCCGCTTCACCAACTTCATGTGGATCTCTAGCCCATGCAAGTCCAATTTTGAACCAAGAGTTCTGATACCACTTTGTAACGTCCCTAGCTTTGTTCAAAGGCCACGTCACATCAAAATTTGAGCTTTGATACCATGTTGTGGCATATCCAACCTTCCAGATGAGTCTCGTTACCACATTGCAAATTCTCCACCACCACAAGTTCACTATATAAAGCTTTGATATCAATTCTTTCTTTCGTGGAAGCAACTCGTTGAAACCAACATCGCGCATAACTGGTCTTGTGTTATGCGTTGTTACGTTTTCCTAGTGCGCACAATTGGTCTTGTACTGTGTGCAACAACTATATCTTAGCAAATATGTGTGCTCAACTGCCATTGTGTCGACTGCGTCAATGGTCCCTTGACATGCATGACATTTATAGCTTCACACTAGAACCCGTATGATTATTGTTGAAGTTACTTAACAAGATATCGACTATAACAACGAAAATAACTCATAATACAACTACACCTGCAACCATTCCTATGTCACGTGCGAGATTTGTCCCATTCATGTGCACGAATTAATACCACTTTGCGCACGTGATGATTCAAGCCTTGCCTTAGAATTCCATAATTGTTACCACAAAATTATCTAACAGGAAACACTTATTAACTGCCACGCTCTACATCTTCAAAAATGATGTAGAACTAACAATATATGCACAACTCAACATAAATATGTATCAATTCCATAAACAACATTAGCATAAGCATTCACATGTTGAAGAATATATAAACACATATAAGCCGTCATGACCCATGCCCTGCATATGCAGTAAACATGTAGTTCTACAACATATATAATCCACGCCCAAATACACACACACAACTATATCACATAATATATTTAACATGTATATGCACATTACTCAAAGAATAATACACATAAGAAAACACTTATATTTTGTTGTAATCCACCAACTGCGCACAGACCTCAGACGTTCCTCCCAGCCATAGACTCTGCCACTCAAAAACTCTCAACAACAAGTCACCCCTGAGATGGGGCTAAAACTCCACCTTGAAAAAGGATTCCTAGTCCACGCTAAGGTCTATCCACATTGAAAACACTTAGACAAAGGTGCCAACCCCAACAAATAAACTACAATCCCTCATTCCCCACATGCATGTCCCACCCCAGGAAGTGTACCCCTTCTCTGTTCAACAATCCTTCGACTTCCCCAGTTCCCTTCCAGGGCTTCAACAACAGGTCAGACAAGAAGTCTCAAGGCCCTATAGCTACAATTGGGCACCTTGGGAAAGCAATTCCCAACAGTTATCTTGCCTAGAGAGAATGTTCACGGGCCTGACAACCCGTTTCTTCAATA
>SNQJ01S0024835.1:23747-50689 GCA_010110895.2 Picea sitchensis | reverse complement strand
GTGAGTAGCCTGGTGTGCTTGGATCTTAAAAAATCCAACTTTCACCCCTCCAAACTTGATCTGTGGATTTCTGGACTAGTGCTTCTGGTTTTCTGGTACCTCTGGTACTCTGGTACTTCTGGTACTTTGTGAAACTAGGGTTTCACTTTTTGGGAGATCTAGCCACTGAAAAGGTGCACTGAAGGTGCCAAAATGATCCTTGGGGGAAGGCACACTTTTCTAGATGGTTTTAGGGATGAAATACCTCACCAACAAAAGCCCCTAATTTACATGTACGACAACAATGATGTTTTTCATTTTTCTCTTGTGAAAGATTCTCTCTTCAGCTTGGCTTTGATACCATGTTAATGTTTAAGCAATTATTATAGTTCTTTGCATTTCAATGAATAACAACAACATAAGATAAGATCACTGAGAAATACACAATCACAAGAGACACATCATTTATCCTGGGAAACCCTCATGGGGCAGAAAACCCAACAAAACTTCATTAATATAGATAGCCACTACAATGCCAAGAGATAACTCAAAGAAGTACATAAATTCCTCTCCCAAATATGCGCCTCTCTCTCTCTCTTCTCCAACTACAACTCTGAAACTTGTCTCTCAATGAACAAGTGAGTGTGTGTCTAAGTGAGGCGCTAGCCTCCTTATTTATACAAGACTGGCACGTGTGGGAGTTTCCTTTCACTAGCAAGGTCGACTTCTTCTCCTTGGTGGTTATAACCACCTTTATTATATTCCGGGGCCTCTTTGATATATTCTGGGGCCGAATTCTTCTTTTGCCTATTACAATTATGTTATGACCAATCTGCAAAAGGGGATTTGGTCCTTTTACAATAGCCGACATGATCAATCCACAATGGGGTTTGATCCAATGAATAATATATCAAATAATAATAAGAATACACCTTGCAGTTACATTATTTCAACATGTCTTTGGTTAATTCATGTCAGAGAAGAGAAAATTTAAGGTTATAATACGTCTTCTAGTTGATAACTTTCCACTTCCATTCCACCAAAATGCCAATTTTAAGTAAAAAATAAAGAGATTGTTTTGATGTTTTTACACTACTAGAAAGAACTCAATATCCATTATTCAAATGCATATTTAGCATAACAATTAATAAGAGATCGTTTATAAACTCATATATGAGCTTATCCACGACAAATTGGCATTTTCAACATAGTAAAAGAGACATATATATTGGCATTTTCAACATAGTAAAACAAACATATATAATGATATCTTATTTATTATCAAACTTTCATCTAAAATTAGTTTTGTAAATTCATTTCTTCCTAATGTTTCAATACAAATATTACTTACAAGAATTGAGAAATGAGACATTATTGCTTTTTATTATGTATTAATTACAATATTAAGTGCCTTCTCGGTTGTCCAATGTGTATGTCTTTGTAATGGGTGTGCAAGTGAGAAAATTGATTTTAAATAATTTATGTGTTCCCTCCTACAAATATCATGGTATGGAAATAAGCACAAAACAGAAAAACACCAATACCAATAAATTGGTTATCAAATTTCTATCTCTGTTATTGCCAAAGTTATTGTCACGAGTTGTAACAAAGTTAGTGAGTTCTTTAGAATTTTTTTTTTCGATTGTTAACATTTTTGTAGGCATGGAATGTCATTAAATTCCTATGACCTAATTATTAGAGCGAAACGAAGATCAATCCTTATGAAGGCTTTGATTCAAAGAGTGAATATTATCAAGAGCTTTAATTTTTTGGTGACTTGATGTGTTTTTATGGATTGAATGTGCAAGAAACTCCATTTTTATAATAACAAGTGATTTGCTTTTTCTTTCTAGCTAACATATTATGGGGAAAACCCTTGGGTAGTTCCCCTCATTTTGAGGATGGTACACAGGATAAGCCCTAGATTCTCTAGGGTACAACGCCAGGTCAAAAAACAGGCTCAAAGTGATTACAACAACATGCTCATTAAGAACTCAACATGTTGCTTATGAGAATATAACATGGGTGGGAAGGATAACACTCCATCCCATAACCACTTGGACTAGACCCAATTGACAATAATAAGTGATTTATACATTTAAAAAGTAGCTTGAATAATTTCAAATGTGTTGGATGAAATTATTTTCTATTTTTTACAATCATCCATACAAAATAAGTTTACTTTAAATTGCTTTTATTTTTGGTGACTTAATGTGTTTTTTTGGATTGAATATGCAAACAACTCCATTCTTACAATAACAACTGATTTCTACATTAAAAAATAGTTCGAATAATTTTAAATATGCCATGGACGAAATTATCTACTATATTTTACAATTATGCATATGGAGCGATTTTATTTTAAATTCCAAGTAAGGACATCATTGATAGTTTGTGAAGATTCCACACATTATTTATATGGGTCAACATGTGTGTTTATTGCTTACCTGCTCGATGCATTATAACGTTGATTGTGGAGGTGTCTTCCTCATCTGGGTCCTCCATGCTGCACTTTGGTTCATTCCATGTTGAGAGGAGGGGGAAGGGGTAACCAACATATGTTGTAGGACTCCCAAATATTGCATTATATCTCAATCTCTCTAACAATTCATTGGAATATGTTTTGCCTATAGAGATTGGGATGTCTAGAGCTATGTAAAATTTGGTCATTTCCATCTAGTTTCACTCCAAGGGGATCAATTAAATCACATGTACAATCTCTTTGTTGGTCATGAAATCCTAAAAGAGTATAAATATTTTTTGGGAGGATGAATGATTAGTTTGACATATGTTTTAGTTCATTTCATTATAAAAGCAATTTAACTTTAATGATAATGCTCCATTCTTCATGTGTTGTTTTTATTTCAAATAATTTGTTCCCCACCGGACAACCACAAGTACTTCTCATTTTGAAGATGGTTAGGGCATAAGATCGATTAACCTTGAGGTTAAACCATTACAACATGTCACTGAGAATTGAACCCAGTTGGGGAGGATAATAATCATTCTCTCAACCTTTTGAGCTAAACCCAATTGACATATTTTTAGATTTGTTTGAAGATTGAAGCCATTACAACATGTCACTTGCGAGAATTGAACCTGGGTGGGGAGGATCACAATCTTCCTCCCAAAGCTAAACCCAATTGACATATTTTTCGTTGTTTGAATAACAATATCCTCCATTTATATCATGAGTTTTTTTATTGATAATAAGATAGGTTGGTGGTGACTTTGTTTTTTTTTTTACAAGAATTGAGATAATTATATTAAGCAAAAATGTGCGGCGAGAGCACGCTAAGAAGTATGAAAGTTTCATTCAGTTTCTTCATCTGATCCATCCACCCTAACAAACCTACCACTATCCTATCTTTCCATATATCGTCCTAGCTTTTACAAAAATTCAATACATTCCAAGAATTCTAAGTATATCTATGATAAAATATGCCTAATATGCATATAATTCTAAAAAACATTAACTACCTAGTTGATTGGTTCGACTAGAATCTTCATCTTCCATGTATTCTTCCTATGTTGGTTGATTCAAATCGAATATGGAATGTGTTGTTATTGGTGATGAACCATTGCTAGAGGGAGAATCTACAAGGATTGGGGGAGACGAAACCCTTTGAACTTGCAACTTCTCGACCTGGATACAAATAACATCTAATTCAAAATGTGGTTGTCTCATTGTTGAATGATAATGTCAAAAATTTGATTGTCTCGAGTCGAAAGAGAGTGGTAACCCAATTGAAATTGCCTCACTTCTTGTTCCAGGACGTCCACAACGGAAATCAGAGCCTGTATGTTTGGGCTTATAACACACCTTCAGATTGTTGGAGTTTTGTTTTCTGAAGGCTGGCTATGATGTTGGGGCATCACTTCTCCTTGAATTCTCAACTGGGTACCGAGTTCCGCCCTTATGCAATGAAATATTGGTCTCACATCTTCCCCTATAGAATTATTCACAATTTCCTGCCTTGTAATGTCTTGTATGTTGCCAAATTCCCTATCTCCTTTCTGCGCTCCTATTTTCCTGGGTACTCACCAAGAATGCGACCACCTCTACAATATGATTTTGGTTTTCACTCTATAACAACTTGACATGCAAATTCTCGATGACGCAAAATACCATATATTAGCACCTCTTCTTACGTCAAATGCTAACTCAAAATTCCTGATGGATTTAACCAATAACATCGGATCTGTGCTATGCTTGTCTGCCTGGATCAGAGTTATTGCGCCCTAGTGCAAACTAAATCTCGCACTCATCAGTATGACTTCTTTCCACTGTGGAAGGAGTACTATCCTGGCTTCGAGTTTTGTCACCATCATAACCAAATGCCCTGCCATTGAATCTGGAGTGTACCCTGGCTTGAGAGCCCTGCTATGCACGAGCAGAGAGATCTCGTTGTGGGAAAATTTTTGTGTGCCATGAATTTGGAGTGAAACTGACATACAAATTCACTTACCTATGGTATCATGAGGGTTGCGACTTGACACCCATGGGACATGCACTATTTGATATGAGTGTTGCATTAATTAAAGTATTTGATGATGAGACAAATTCCCATCAACTCTGATTATCCCTTTTGGCAATGAGACTATTGAGTTGTCTTGCGAGTCAGCCAAGCAATTATTCTCCCTTTTGACATGGAAGAATGAGACTTTACGAATATTTGTCATTTCAAATTGGATTTTTTTATAATATTACTTTGATGAGAATTCAAATATGTCCCTTTGATCAAGCATCTAATGGTGTTCTTTGAATATCCCACTATGTACAAATGTTTCAGCTGCAATCTCTTAGCTAACTAGATTCCCTTGAGAAGGGCATATTCTTCGGCCTTTTCAAGGGCATATTCTTCAGCCTGATTATTTATCGCTTGCCCCAAATTCCATGCATATTTTAATTCTTGATTTTCTTTCGGGTCTATAATGACCCCTCTTGCACCTGTCGCCCCAAGGTTGGTGGTGACTTTGTCGGGGATGGAAAGTTTTATTGTTATAAGTGCTCCTAACAACCTTATTACCCACCTACACCTATCTAGTCGAGAGTGTGTTCAAGCCATGGGTCGATTTTGTGGAGACCTAACCCAATAATCAAACGTTTTGCTAAGAACTAAACTATAACATTCTCATTTCATTAACTAAAGATTGACATGCATTTCATTGTTTTATGGTGATGCATGACCTTGCATTTTATATTTATTGTTCATGAATATTCTCAAGATGGCTAAGGAGAGTAGTTGTTTTAAATTCTTAATTTAGAGAGAGGCTAAGCTTGGTACTTATTTTTTCTTAACTTGCCAAAGAAATTTCCTTTGGTAAATAAAGAAACAATTTTATATAAAATTCAAATAAAAATGAATAATAATAGAGATGATATATAACATTCTTCAAACACATATTGACATCCCAAAATGGTAGGGACTCTCTGCTCAATGGGTCTATCTTGTTGGATGAATTAATCGCCTCTAAATGGCTTACATGTGATCTCAAACTAACTAATGTTGGGTCCAATTTAGACAATTTGCATTGTAAGTTTTATATGTATTTATACAAGTATCGTTTATAACGGGATTGGAATTTGAACAAACAAATAAGTTGGCAAAAACTTTTTTTAATTATAAAAAACCTTCCTTTAATTATGAATATATCTAGAATATGTATATAGAGTGTTTTTATACAAAATGAAAAAATGAGTCATATTTGCAATTTTCATATATATAAATTGTTTTTTTTTAACATAAATGGTTAAAGGTTGTATTAAAAAAGAGGTTGTGACTAAATTGGGCAACTCAATAATACAATGCTTAAAAGGGAAGGCCAAGAACTGTGAATATTTCTTCCTCTCGTCAAAGTGTCAAGAGGAGTGAAGCTTGTGATTGTCCCTCCTAATACTTTTTTTTTATAGTTTCTTGAGTATGAAGCTTGTGATTGTCCCTTTTTATAGTTTCTTGAGTATGAGGGTAAATTATTACAAATTTATTACATAAAAGGATGCATAAACAATACATAATTCATATTTTTTTAGGATTATTCTTCTCAGACAAGGCAAAGCCCAGGGTTAACTAATGGCCAAATAAAATATTTGATTCTACCTCATTTTTCCTCTGATCCTAACTTGATTTCCTTCCCCTTGTGAGAGGAGGGGAAGGATTGAGGGTTCTCTTTAGAATGTCAACCAAAGAAAGAGATCTATTTATCTTTGTTGAATGAGCATGTTGCACTGAATGTGGATCAATATGAGTGTCTAAACCCTTTCTCTATTCTTTCTCCTCTGCTTCCTCCATTGCTTCCTTCTCTCTCGCCTCTTTTATTCCTATTGGGATGGTGATTCCTAGATCTACATTGTCGTTGAGATAATCTGTTCTAGATTTAAGATATTGCAATATTTTCTCTTCCTCTTTGTTTTCATTATCCAAATCATCTAGAATTTCAAGAACTATGCATTTGTTATTGCTTGATTTGGGTGGTCCCTCTTGGGATGGTTTTAAATGTTGTTTTCCCTTGTGTTGGGAATTTCTATGCCTACTAGGAATTATTCTAAACTTGGATTCTTTACTTGATTGCTACTTTGGGGGAGGTTGCTCCACTTGAATTTTTGGGTATTTTTGGCAAAAAGCTCGTAAACATGATAGGAATTGCACTTAAAAGGAGTATCCTCGTAATCTAAGGTTTGTTGGTGGCTCCATTCATCTAGATTGAATCACAACGCCACTAGGATACCCTCCTCCATATCCACCTCCACACATATCCACTCATAAGAGAACAAGTTTCCTTTTGTTCTGCATGATCAATAAATCAACCAAGCTTGTACCCAACATCTCTTAGAGAGTTTTCATCCTAGAAAATTAGAGGGATGTGAGGCAACCTAACCCACAAAGTGGTTGTTATAATTTCCTTGTCCAAGTTGAAGTCAAGGGACCAAGGAGACATATACATTCCCTTGGAAGCCTTGAAGTATGGTATAGGGAGAAAGA
This sequence comes from Picea sitchensis, assembly GCA_010110895.2. NCBI lineage: Eukaryota > Viridiplantae > Streptophyta > Pinopsida > Pinales > Pinaceae > Picea > Picea sitchensis. The sequence continues at coordinate 43,727 of SNQJ01S0024835.1, read as the reverse complement.
TCAATTCACTTTCTTCCCTATTGAAAAAAGGAAAATAAAATAACCTCAACCATGTGTAAACAATAATACCTATCCTTGAATCTTAGGAGTCAAGTGCTCTGCTACCCATGTTTCTACAACTCTTAGACTAGGGTAGAGGTCAGTAAACTTTTCAATCAATGTGTGCTCAAATAGAATAAGGGATTTCCTTCTTGGTTCTAAATATGGAAGATCGAGTTGTGGGATGGCTTCCAATCATTTTACAAATCTTCGTTGTAGAGGCTAGTTTCTTTTTCTTTCATTTAGAGACCTAACCAAGGATTTAAATTCCTCTATATTTGAGCGAAGAGCATCTCCCATTATTCCTTCTGCGAATAGATTTAACAAATTGTGTAAAACCCCTCACACATGGATCTGACTTGTATTCTTGTAGAGCAGACCCTTAGAAAAATCCTGCATTAATACAACAACAAGGGATTGAAAAAATTCCATCTTAGGTTGTCTAGTCCTCCCAACCATACATTGAAAATAGACTTAGTGATATGCTTGACAACATTCTATTACATTAAATTATAATCAAAACTGATTATCAATAGAATAATTGATCGAAGGCAAAGCATTCTTATTGTTTTTTCCATAAATCCTCTAGGTACAAATTTGATAAAAGGAAAAACCATGAATTTGACAACTCTACTAATATTTATAGAACAAACCTTGAGAAACCACCTAAATATAATACTTTTATTCTCAAGAAAACCATGATAGTTCTATGTTGCCTTCGGTCAACAGAGTTGAGAGTCCAACATTCATAGAAAAAGAAGCGCAAAAATTATGTCTCCTACAACACAGTTGTTATCACACAAGTTGTAGATTGGGAAAATCCTAAGCCAACCACCAAATGGCGACAACTAAGAGAGAAACTACCTACTATCATCTTAGATAGGTGCCCCCACCACTTTAGAGGTGGAGTGGTTACCTCAAGGGGGGAATCCCAGTGACCCTAGGGGGAGATGAGATGGAAATGTGATGTATGGATGAATTCCCCAATAGGTCAAGTTTTTGTGTGTGGAGAAAGGATTGAGGAAGGTGTTGATGGTAGCCAAGGGTTTCCAAGAAGTAGTAGACCTTGCGAATGTTGATTGTACCTGCCCGAGACACAAGGAAAACAACAATACAAGCCCAAGTATATGATGGACACGCAAGTTAAGATTGTTGTCCCTAATTGCAACAGATAGTAACAATATATATCAACAATAAAATGATAATGAATTTTTCAAAACAAGTTGCTAAAATTCTAGTTGAGAGAGCAAGAGATAAACTAGAAACAACTAGATCAACTCCAGTAAGATAGCACTAGACTTTAGCAATGAAAGAAGGCTATAATAAAAGGTTTTTGCAGAAATATTTTGCAGCCTTATGGCTGTATAAAAAATTTTGTTACAACATTAAATTCAACCACCAAAACTCACAAAGAATCCACCCAAAAGTTGCGCTAGGCCAAGTAGATAAAAGTGGTAATCTCTTAGCTAATTCTGACGGTTGAAAAGCAAGTTATAAGTAAAAGAATGTTAGGGTTTCTGCAGCCCTGATTGCTGAAGATTAAATTTTATAACAACATCAAGCAATACACATTTATATGGGATTCCCTAGTGGATGAGAGGTGCTCAAGGCACAAGTAACAAAACCCAGATTGCAGAAAGTTGAAATGACCAAAAATCATGTTTCCCAATGCAACTATTTATTTCTCCAATGCAAAATATTCAGATTAGTACCTTTAAAATTGGGTAAATGGACTCTTAAAAATAAATATTTAGATCAACAAAGACCCTATGGGTGTAATCCCTTTTACTTCCTAGTGTATGCCAATCAAACTTAGGGTAAATCTAAGAGGTTATACACAATCATATTCCTCCTAGCAACCCTTGAAAAATAACTTGTAAACTTTAGCAAATTAGATGAAGCTTAATGGAGGGTGTATCCAACATACTCCTCCTAGGGTTTCAAACAATCATAACCAAGAAAAAACAATAAATGACTAACAATGCAGATTTTTCCATACTAATTCCAAGAGAGAGAGGGAGAGAGATAAAACCCTAGTTTCACCAAGCAAATTCACCATAAGCATTAAGAGAACAATCATCCAAGAGGTGTGAATCACTCATCCTCATACATTCACCAAAATATAGCACCATAAAACATTTTCATAAGAGAGAGACACCATAATTCCCAAGAATAGCGAAAATTCCAGCCAAGTACTTCTCACAATGGGAGAGTTATGTTATGAAATGAGATTCACATGATCTCTATTTATAGAAAAGTCCTAAAACATAGTTTGTCCACTTAGAAAGGGTAAAACATAAGATAAGGGGTCAAAAACCCTTGTTTTACCCCTTGAACCAAAAAATAATATTTAATTTTCAATTTAACACATTAGAAACCCTAAAAGTAAGATGGTGTCACTTCTTTAGGGTACGTTTTGACACTTTTCCAAGTCGTTGGAGAAGAAGAAAGAGGTCGTTGGGGCTCCTTGAGCCTCCTCTTCATGTGCTAGAGTCAATCCATGTCTCCTCTAGTCAAATCATGCTAAGTGTCAATGTGCAATAACTCCATCACCACCAAACCCCCTCAAGCATGACGTCAAGCCTCAAAAAGTGACGTTTTTCCTCTCCTGGGCAAATCGTTTGGGTAAGAGGGGTTGGGTAAGATCATCCATGATGCCATGTAAGCCTCCAAAGGCATGTCTCTATGGTCTGGTGTGCGGGCCTACAACATCCAACCTGTGGGTTTTTTTTCCCCATGGAAGCCCAAACTAGGCTTGTTCTCCCAAAACTAACCACCAAGCAATGTCCTGCAAAACAAAAGGGTACTCCCTCCAAATATATCAAGTCAAATATATCATGAAAAGTGTAAACCACATCTAATATGACACCTAAGCATGTGTATCAAAACCACCTCATCAAATTAAACAGATGCTTAAAGACCCTATACAATTGACCAAATTTAAGTATGGGAGGGGTGTCATAAAAGTCCTATTAGGTAGACCAAAACCTTCAGGTAGGAGATGCTCCCAAGGATGGCCTTTCAATTTTATGCAATGGATGATGAGGTGGAAAGGGATTTAGACTTCATAGGTCAATGATTTTCATGACATACAAGGGCTCTTATTATATCATTTATGGGTGCCTTTATAGAGGGTGTGTGGCACCTTCTTTTGCGATGCACTTTTTCCAAGCTCGTCTTCTTATTGTTCTTTCTTCTTAGCTCTTCCTTTTTATTTATATGTATTTCATGTTTTAAGGAACAGGTTGAAGGCCACTATCTTGGCTTGGTATCCAGATAATGACAGTGTCTTTCACAAATACCTTGCAGAAATGAGAAGGTTGGCTCATGATGAGACCCCCTTTCTCTCAGTTGTGTAACTTAGAACCACTACCCTGGCTTGGAGACCAGATGATGGTAATTTCACACCTCTAAATACCCATGATCATGATAGTTTGAATCATGATGAGACCTCCCATCCTCCAACTAACCCCTTGAGCATTCACTATCATTTTTGTAGGCCCCCCATTTCTTATAGAGAAGAGTTTCATTGCTTTCTTAGGGATCCCTGGGTGAAGCATCTAGAAGGTTAATGATTGGCTTTTAACTTTTTCCAGGCCTTCAACCCCTTCTTCCCATGAAAAGAGGTACATGCCCTTATTGGGTCACTAAAGTCAAACGACCTAGAAGAGGAAAATATGATGGGAATGTAATGAGAGGAAAGTGGTAAGTATGTTCGGGAATGGTACAATAACCCCTCAAGGGACCCCCAGTTGCAAACCTTACCGAAAGTTTGGCCACTTACTAGGAAATATATGACACTCACCAAGGTGAAATAGGTTCAAAAACATAATGTCCAAGCATGCGTTCTATAATCAAAATTAGCGTAAATACAACATGTTTAAATGCCTCAAATATTAGGGTGATTACCTGCCACAATGCCTTACTTGTTCCATATGGAGCAAGACCCATCTATCTTCCAGAAGCTAGTTGGTGTGGTGGATGCGCTGACAATGGATCAAAATGTGGTGATAGAGCAAGCTTTTGTATGTGCAAGTGGACATTGCTAGTCATGTGGTCTCTCGACACTCCATATCTGCAACCTCAGGGCCTCGAGACATCATCTCATTAGTCATCCCAAAAAATGGGGATAACAACATCAAAAGATATTTATATGTGAGCTTGTAGTTGATTTTAAAAATAGATGTTCCTTCTTTAGTACTCAGTGGTTAATACAATATTAGCTTCGAGCAATAGACCTACTTTTGAAATTAGGTCTTCTACATGTACATTGAGCTCTTTGAATATGTGTGAGTTGGAGAACAAAGGTTCCATGTTTTTAACTTGGCCCAGTTTTGAATGTAGTATCATATTGCCAAGCTTGTAGCTTCTTTCATCCAATTTATGATCATCTATGCATCCCCATAAACTCATAGCTCAATGTTTCCTTTACCCACTAGCAATTTCATTGGCATATTTAAAGCCAACAACTGCACATAGTTATTAGTACTCCTACTAAGACTTTCTTTGAATGCAAAGAAAAGATCATCATAGAGATATAATGAGCCTTCAACACCACACATATAACCTAAGTGTTGACTGGGTCCATCAAAGAATCCACAAGGCACAAACTTATTAATTTGAGGTTGATTTCATATGATAGTATTAATAGGTTTTGAATAGATTGTAAGGTTCTCAAACACTGCTTGTATCTGGGATGCACATTGATATGATGGAATGTAATTGTTCTAAAATATATAAGCACTTTGCACAAGCCAAATGCCCCACACAACCACAAATAGAAGAGCTTGAAAAGCCTTCATCTCTTTATTATGAAACCACTCTTTTAGATCCTCCTCTATAGTTAATCCCCGCCATCCTCCTTTACATCTAGTCAAAAATTGAATTTCTACCCACACTAGGGCTACACAAGGACAAATATTTAATAAATGGTCAATTGATTCTCCATCTTGCTTGCAAAGGGTACATCCCCTAGACCATTTCAACTTCATTTCTACAACACATCCTATAGGGTTGTATTCTTGAGTAAGAGGTTAATATAAACTTTATCTTTTAAAGGGGCCTTCACTTCCCATGTTGAATTCCGCCACTAAGCCTCCTCTTCCTAATTTCTATCATAGAATAAGCTTTGCACCCTAATCTTGAAGTATATTCACCCATCACAAGATTCCTTGATTAGACAAGAGAATCCACCTTGTCTTTATTTTGATATATCATTTTTTCCGTTGATCCACATGTGCCTTCCACATCCCTATTTCATTCTCTAATAGGCCTAACTCCTCTCTAAATTTCCAACCTTAGTTCCAAAATGAAGTAGATAAAGGATCAACTCGAGACCCAAAGAGCATATGCCTTGCATTTGTAGGGATTCAATCAAAGCCCGAGGAAATCTACAGAAGTCCCCACTTTGAACCCAACGGCTAACCCCAATTCTAATTTTATCTCCTTTTCCAATTTTCCAGACAAACCAATTACCAACTAAGGGGAATTCTTACCAAATCCTTTTGGACAATAGACCCATTTTGAGAGGATATGGTTTACTTCCTTATCCAATATTCCAATGTAAGAGGCTCAATATATTTTTGAATTATCAATTCCCTACATAGACCTTCTTTGGATATAATCGTCCAAAGGATTTTGGCATCCAATACCTTGCCAAAGAAATGGAAAATTTTTAGGTCCTAACAACCTTCATCCTTGGGTTTGGCCAAGGATTCCTATTTTACAAAAGGGATACCTTCTTTCTCTCTCTTTCCAATCCAAAGGAAATTGAAGCATCTCTTCCTTATTACTTCCAATACTCCTTTAAGTATGAAAGCCATGATGTGCCAGCAAACTAGAATGACTTCTAACATTGACTTAACCAAGGTCAATATACCTCCCAAAGATATCCATTTATTACACCGCTACTTTGTCCTTCGTTATATATTTTCAATCACCCATTTCCAATATGACTTCATATAATCATTTGCCTTTAAACAAAATATTGGGTACTTAAAACCTACCTAGAAGTTTGAAATATGGAAGGGAAAAGCCTRCAAAATCCTCATAGCATTTTCATCCTCCAATCCATTAAAAGCAAGGGAAGAATTATGCTTGTTGATTTCCATAAAATAAGCTATASAAAAATCAAGTATTTCCTTCAGTTTGTTAATCTCTCATCTAGGCCATCAAAGGAGTTGTTATTTTTGCATGCATGATTGATCTACTTAATCCTTAATCCATGTTATAGGACAACCTTGCCTTGAGCCTCTTGTGGAATTAAAATACCTTGAAGCAAAGCCATTAATTAACACAACAAATGAAATTGAAGACATGCACCTCAAAATAAAAACAATTGACAATTCGAACACAAAATCCTATGTGGAGGAAGATAAGTCTCGAATATAGCCAAGGTGATCTATCGTATGCTTTGCATAAATTTTGCTTCATCACCATAAGATTTGATTGACTGTATTCCCTCCCAAACCACCCCAATAGCTTCATAAATCTATATACCATGCAAGAAGCCATTTTTTTTGAAATTGACAATGATAAGATATTTTTCACCCTAACAACAATTAATTTGGCTATAATCTTATACATATAATTGCATAATGAAATAGACCCAAGATCATCAAATGACTTAGGACTATCCTTCTTCGGGACCGATGGGATAAAATTCGAGTTAAACACATGAAGCATCTTCCAAGTTCTTCTTGTATCGTCCATAAACTTCATTAATCACTCTTCCAATAGGTCATAAAATCATATAAAAAACTCCATTGTCCACACATAATGGGTCAAGACTCTCATCTATTTGAAAGGAGGCCAATACTACTTTTAATTATGCTTGTGTCGCTTCCTCTACTAGAAATTCATTTTCCCCCTCCCAACAAAACTTGGAAGGAAATAATTAATCTCTATTATTTCAACAATATTGGTTCTATATGGTTTATTATATAAACCCTTAAAATAGGATATCCCTGTCTCTGCCAAGTCCTTAAAGTATTTGGCTCTACTCACACCAGACTTTTATATTTCCCATATTGTGTTTATATATTTTCTATGGTTGGCATAATTATGAAAATACTTCTATTTTCACCCCCATTGGCTAACCAAAGAGCTTTGCTCTTTTTTCTCCATTAAGCCTCCTTATCTTCCAACAATTTCTCTTGTCATTTTTCAATTTTCTCATTTTTCTTTATCATAACTCGAGAGATTATTTTTAAAGAACTTATGTACTATTTCCTTTTCCAACAAAAAAAATGTTGATCCATCATTGTTCCTCTTGTCGTAAGCTCAATTGAATACAACAATTGTAACTTGTTTGAGATTTGTTTCCAGCCAGAGGCCATCAGACTCCCTTGAAGAGGGATCGAATCTCACCCATTCAAAACTTAATAGAGTAATAAACCCTTCATCATTTAACCACATTGTGTTGAAATTTAAAGGGCATGATGGTTTTTTGTGTGCCTTCTCTAGTTGAATAAGGACTGGGAGGTGATCATAAACCCTTCCCACCTCTACCTAAGACCTAAGATCATTCAAGACTAATTTAGATAGTAAAAAATTGTCCAATATTTTTGTAATTTTCTCATCCCCACCCTTTGGTTTCTCCAAGTTGGAGAGAACTTAAGAGGCTCCACATTTACCCACCCAACTTCATCAAATTTTTGAAAAAAGTAATTGGTCAATGGGTCCTCCCTTGTTGATGTCCCCCATATTTCAGCTCTTTTTGTTGCTACATTGAGGTATCCTCCAACAAGTAACCTTTTCACTTGTACAACCCATTGGTTCAATAGACCCCCCCATAAAGGTATCCTCTCATCCTAAGGCCCATAAACATGAACAAAATTATAATCTTTCCCCAATTTGAGAGAATAGAGAACTGCTCCAATCTTGTAATTCAAAACCACATAATGTGTCAATATAGGTTACTTCTTCCAACAATGAATCAACGTTGCTCCTAAACGCCTCTTTGAATTTAAGCTTGTAAAGTCACACTCCTTCATGAATTTGATAAATCATCTATAAACTTCTTCCTCTCGCCTATTATTTCTTGAATCAAATGAATATTAGGATTTATGAGATCCACAAGTTTTCCTAAGCCAAATTTATTAGAGGGTTTTCCTAAACCTCTGATGTTTAAATTCATTATGATCATCGAGACACCTTCTCAAATGCCTTGCTCTAGGGGTCACTTCCAATGTTTTTTATTTCCATTGAAACACTTCTCTAATAGTTTGAATTTGAGTTAAAGAGTGACAATATTTTTTCTCCCCTTCCATGGGGATCCTTCCTTACATCCTTGCTTATTCCTCCTTACACTGCTTCAACAAATTTCACTTTAGCGCCTTTCATACATCTAAGGGGATATATAAAAGGGTCACTCTCCAACAATTTGAGAAACAGTTGTGCCTACAGGTTCTTTTAACCCATTCCCCAGGGCATCGGATGAGGATTTTTCCCCTTTTGAGGAAGGCTCTAGAGACATATCCTTACCCAATCCCTACAAAAGCCTAGAATATAGACCTAAGTTTCCCATTATATAATTCCCTTCCCAAGGATTCAAAACATACCTACCTTTAATGAAATCCAAAGAGGCCACTCATCACAAGAAAAATTTACAACATGATTTCTAGTGGAGAATACATGAGTGTGTATATAGGGAAACTTACCAAGATTTTCATAAGCCAGATCTAAAAGTGACTCCACTTTTTTATTCTACCCTGCCACCTCATCCATATCCTAATTTAAATTATCCACCAAAGTTGGACTAGATTCCTTCACGGTTACCCCTACAATATGAAGCATAGTCTTCCCCTTTCCAATATCCCTATCAACCATAACCAATCCTTCACTTATTCCATCCTTCATAATCTTCTGCTCAGCCCCACTAATCCTTAAAATCTTTCCATTATGTTCCAAATTAACATCCTTACCCAGATTCTAAGAAAATCGACCTTTGAACCCTCAACTTCTTTAGCCAAATCCCCTTCTGTTAACTTCGAAGTAGAAATAACATCCTTCTCATTATCCATAATCAGTGTTAGATTCAAATTACGTTTAACTTTTGCCTCCATTTCCAACACAATATTTTCAAATGTGCCAATGGTGGAACAACTTCCATATACCTCACCCTTTGAACCTCATTCACAACCTTCTCTAATTGCATATCCACTTCGCTAGCAACTAAAACTACAACATGCACATGCTTCTTATAATTTTGATTGCCCCTATGACACTTGAAGACATATCCAATGTCATCCAATGGACTTCTCATACCCACATTAGAAACCCCTGAGTTTTGACCCTCAACCTCTGTATCAGAGTTTAATATCCTTAATGTCAATATTGAAATACCGTTATAATGATACAAAGATAAACTTTCATTATGCATAGAGTTCAACTCAAAATTTCCACTAGACACTAAACATGTATATACTAGTGATGACCTACCAACATTATCATAGCCCTGGACTAGAATATCCATTAGAGTATGTGACTTTCCTTCCCCTATGTTAAAAAACATGTTACTCACGATGACCAATGATGAATGGGCATCCCTTACACTCCTATTTGACAATTATACCCTCCAGCCCCTTTGATGAGGTTGAAACTATAATGTTTCGATCACAATGCTTCGAACCTCATAAGGTTAAGCGAGGTAAGGCGGAATTGATACCCTGAATTTAAAGTCTTAAGAAAATGATACACACTTCATATTCATAAATCCTTAACATCAAAGTTCTTATTCAAATGTTTTGATATTTTCCATTTTTTTATAAAAAACAAAATTACAATTTTATTTAAAATAAAGTGGAATAAAACATATATATGTACACCATAAAGAACTACAAAAAGTGGAATAAAAACATAACACTTTAAATATAAATGTAACACATGGATACTTAAATCCAAAATGCTCAAAGAATGTAAAAAAAAGAAAGAAATTTAAATAGTATTAAATGATGAACTATATAGAGAGAGAGATCACTTAAACAATGAAGATAAACTCAACAATGAAAGAAATGCAATGATCCTTTTATTGATGGATTGACATAATAATGTTTTCAAGTTCCTACGAGAACTTGGACTAAAARAAAACTTTGGTARCCCTCRATGTAAAGAAAATCATACAAGGACAACTGAGTGCCTAAGAAAAATAATATGATCTGACTTGGACCACTTCAACTACTACGATGCACACATTTTACAATMTACACAATGTACCACTAACTAGCACTAAAACAAATTTAGAACTTCTAAAAAGAGCAAACAGTGTAGAAAAATAAACAACCCTGAATGAGAAGACCAAATCAATCTCACTTTTTCTTTCTCTGCCACTTTTCAAGAAATCCTTGCTATCAACAAAATTATTAAGCCCACAAAAAACTAAGTATGGATGTGAGAAATAAGCAAGTGCATAACACTCTCAAAGCCTAACATACCTCTCTCTGTATGAATCCCCTTTGCATTGATCTCTCCTTCTCCTTTTGTGTTCTCTTCCAGTAGTTATTTTGTTTCAACCGTTTTATCTTACTTAATAAGTATATACGGGAAATGAAGGTGAAAGTAGAAGCAATGAAATTTTAATTAGTAAAGTAGTGATGGGATTATATTTGTGACTTTGCATAAGATAGACAAGGGTCCCACTTGACTCGTAAATGAGATAAACTTATGTTTATATATATATATATACCCTTGTAACTCCACTCGGTATTTCAACACAACATACATACAATAATATGCACACCTTCACGATAACATGTACAAACAACCATCAAGATATATCATCATCATAACCTTGTCCCTCCATATATCAACACAAACTAAAGATATAGCATTTGATATTCAAAATAACATAAGAATCAAAGTTTTTAGTCAAAAGTTTTATGCTCGATCCAATCAATATCAAGTGCATACCATCAATATGACCATAATAAAAATAAAAACATCAATACTAAGACAATTATGGGTGCATGTCCAAATGTGAAATCCCCCTCCTCTATGATCCTCTACTCACTGACCCTATTCCAGAAGGTTTGTCCGTTTGTGCCCTTTGCATAGACTGTCTCCTTCCTACCCTTTAGGCCACTATTGTCACCACTCCTCTGCCTCCATTGTTTTTTATGAAACTTGAGAAAATGATGGCTTACAAGGTGTTCATAGTTATGGCAATGAACACAATAGAATGGAATGCCTACGTAGTCTAGAGTCTGTAAACTGATATATTCCCCAAATCAAGCTTAATGTCTTCTACCCCATTTCAACCAATACTCAAGTGATTGAGTGGGAGATTTCAATTTTGAACTTCTCATCAACCTCTAGGAATGTCCTAAGTTTATCCCCAATGGCTTTAAGGATCTCAATGGACTAGAACTCTAGTGAAAAACTTGACATCTCGACCTAGACAAGGTGCACAGAGATCCTCTTCAGCATAGGATCGAACTCCAATACCCACTTCTTCAATGATAACACTGGCAAGCCCCAAAACCACCATGATTTCATGATGACATAAAATTCCTTTGCATCCTTGAAATGGAAGGCCAACCATCCCCGCACCATAGCATGGAACACGGGTGAATACCCTAAGATTGGATTCCAAACCATCTCTACACATGCAACTAGATTTTTCTCACAAATATAATGACCATAAATCCATGCAATCAATGTTTTGTGGCCAAATCACCAACATGTGTGATGGTGACACCTTCCCCTAAAACAAGCTTAGTTTGGCCCTTTGCTAGCTTAACACATCGTTTTCCCTCTCCCTCCAAATCTTTGCAATGAGGGCCTAGATTCTCACAAATTATAGGAACAAAATTAGGCTCAGGACCCAAAGGCTTCAACAAGGTCTTGACTTCCACTACTACCAAACCTYGATCCCCTTCCACTAAAGTTTACTCATTACCCACCTTCCTARTCTTGTCAAAGTCAATAAATGTAGTATGCTTCTATCTACTGCTCATTTTGTCACATTTAAGGATATGTYAATACTCCTAGCTGGCCTACCAATTAATCCTAGGGTTTCCCCTCACCGAATGATGCCCAAAGATTTAGCTAAGAACAAGGAGAAGGTTWAAAACCCCCCTACATGAGATGTTTGAGGTTTCCATAGAGAGATTCCAACACTCCTACTACCAACCTTCCCTGCCATCGTAACACCATTGAAAAAATTAAARAGATATTTGCCTTAATTGTTAGAGTGGTCAACAAGATCTATAACCATCCCTCCCTTCTCCAAGACACCAAACCTCCAAGATTTTTCCAAGTTTACCATGGTCAGAGTTTCAATGCCTTCCACGACCTTCCACTGATAATTGTCTCCATACTAATATAAAATTATGAAACGAGGTTTAAAAATAATGATCTTTGTATCCTATAAAGTGTATTTATATAAAGGAAAAATAACTCACATGTGAATTTTTTTAGTGTAGTTGATTAATTTCTTCCCATCCCTTATAACTTTCGATCTCCTTATTACTTTTGATCTAGTTCGATTATTAAAATTCAAAATCAAATTTATAATATGTAAAAATGCTAAATTATATAAACACATATAACATAAACAAATAAATATGAAAAGAAAAAAAAAATAATGATCTTACGTTAAACATAAACAAAATATCATTAAATCATTATGAGTAAAATCATTTTTAATCATTATGGCAATTCAACCTTTAAAAAAGGAACGTTTCTCTTATACAATGTTACTTGTGTTTGTGCACAATGGTGGGTTATGAACCTTGTTAAGTTCTTACTTTTTTATGGTGGGTTATGAACTTTACAAAGTCCTTACTCTTTCTCTTTTTTTTGAATATATGTTTTTGTTGTTTTTGTATTGGGGAGCCTTAAAGGTTCCTTTCAAGTACAACGTATGCTTCAAAAACTTATGTATGTGAGTATGTTTTAATTTTTTTTCTTTTTTTAATAGAAAATTTTCTCGAAATTATATTAAGGTATAATTTTTTTACATTATCAAAATTGATATTTTAAATAGACAACAGGATCAGTCATTTTAGAAATTACAAAATAGATCCATGCACTAGACAGGCTATATTACGCTTCAAAAAAACAAAAACAAAAAGCATAGAGTATAAAAACTTAGACATAAAAGAGTATGTAACCACTTCGTACTGGAACAAAAAGTAAGGCTCTTCACCCATTTGATACTTCAAAGATGTCTAAATGAGTATGAGGACCATCAACCCCATCACTCCATTGATAAAAGGATAATCTGCCTTCGGGTTCCAGCATCACCCTTTTAGATAATATATCGACCTCTTTATTGAAAACCCTATAAATATGATGGAAGTTGATATCTTGAAAGGAATTTGCAAGTTCCCTAGTATTTTTCTTCCAGCCTTCAATGTCCACCGCTTGAAGATTACCTTTATGATTTATCCAATCTATAATTACCTTTGAATCCCCCAAGATCTGAATTTTTTGGACAAACCACAAGGTTGCCAAAGTAAGGGTAGCCCATACTCCCATGAGCTTCGCCTTTGTATTTGTACCAGCTCTGCAATTGATATGCCATTTAATAACATTCGACTCCGGAGTTTTGATGATACCTCTAGCTCCGCAACACTTTCCATTTGATAGGGCCGCGCCATCAAAGCATGCAATAGTAAAACCATCTATGTGAGTAATTGTGCACACCCTGTTTGGGGCCAAGAGAAAGACCCAGAAATCTTGTGAACCACTGCAAGATGAGAGGGGGACCTCTCCTCAAATATAGTCTTGTTCCTCTCAAGCCATATGTGCCAACAAGTGAGAACCGCCAGACCGATTAGAACTGATTTATCCTTTGACCAAGTGGAAAAGCAATCAGAAATTGTAGTGCCTTCCCAGTTTCTTTTTAATTAATAGAGAGTGTGTAATCTAGCCGATACTGCTTTTGTGAAGGTATAATGAATGAGCAGGTGGTCAATATCTTCTATATCGAGCTTACAGAGATAGAAAACCCACGATCCATCCCATCCTTTATTTTGTAGAGTGTCCCAGGTCAACACCTTTTTATTCCTTGCCAACCATAAAAACAGTTTAATTTTTAATTGAATATTCCACTTCCACGGATTTACCTGCCATCCGCCTCCAATCGAGTAGTCCAACGTTGAAATGAGAGCATTATACACATTCTTTACATTCATATTCCCCGATGAATCCCCTCCAGTCCAAACAAGGGTGTATGTTGTATCCCGAATAGTGATACCCGTGCCCAGAAACACCCTTCGATATTGCTCCCACTCTGTTGCAAGTCTACCGCTTGTACCCAGAAATTCACTGCTTAACCAATCCTTTGGGATGGAGTCCACGTTGTTGGGAGCTTTTACTTGTGCCAGAACTGATAATCTATTATCATTAAAGTGTGATACCAGTGGCTCTGAGATAATTGATTTGTCTCCCATACCAATTATCCGGTCCCTACCTATAGTTATTAAATGACCCGAATCTGGGCACCAACTCTGCCAGTGTAGAATCATGTGTATTTTATTGGTGAGGTTGTTCCATATTCTTGACGCTGCTTGTTGCTTGTGAGAGGCCCGTGTATACCAATTGATCACAGTTGAATTAAATAAATATTTATCCATTAAAACTCTATGCCATATACCATCCTGCGCTAGTACTCTGCAAAGAGTATTTACCAGTAAAGCCGAGTTAAAAAGTGGAGGTTTCTGAGACCCCATCCGCCAAATTTCTTGGGTCTAGACAGAATGTCCCATCTACAGAGGTGAAACTGTTGATTAGTCTTGTTTCCACTCCAGAGAAAATCAAACATCAACTTTCGAATTTTATTTAGAATCGAGCGCGGGATGAGCTCCAGAGACATCCAATAAACAGGTTGGCTTTCCAACACCGCTTTAACCAATACAAAATGACCACCTAAAGAAAGCCACTTATAACACCAAATCCCGATATTTTTTTTCCATTTTAGTCACTAACCATAACCAATCTTCATTCTTTGTGGCCCCAGTCTTTAAGTAGTAGCCTAGATATTTAAATCCTATCTCCAGCTCGACAAAGGAATATGGAAGAAGCTCCTTTAGAGGATTTAATTCCGTCTCCAATAATTCCCCATGGTGGACTGTAGTTTTAGAATTTTTAATCATTAAACTCGAGGCAAAACAAAAAAAAAATGAATAATGTTTGCAAGCTCCCTCCATTCATTAATATTCGCCTTTGTCATAATAAGGACATCATCCACAAACAATAAGTGTACAATCTTGATCATTTTGGAGACTTTTATACATGTTATTGTGCCATTGGTACTGTTACTTTTTAACATAATACTAAGCCCTTCCATAACCAATATAAACAATAACGGTGATAGTGGGCAGCCTTGATGAAGCCCCCTACCACTTTTGAAAAATTCAGTTGCCTCTCCATTGAACAACACAACAAAGGTAGACGTTTTAATACAACTCATGATCCAATTGGTCAACTAAATGTTGAAACCCACTATAATTAAATTCAGTATTAAGTATTCCCAGTCTATGCAACCATAGGCTTTCCTCAAATCAAGTTTCATCACCAAAGACTTTAATTTCTTCTTCTTTTTTTATATTGTGCAGGCTCTCATGAGCCGTACCTATTGCATATTGTATCTTTTTTCTCTGTAGAAAGCCCGGTTGTTCAGCTGAGAGGAATCTTGAAAGGATCGGTTTTATCCGATTAGCTATAACTTTGGATATCACCTTATAACAAAGATTCCATAATGATATCGGACAAAAATCATTGAAGGTAACAGGTTTGTTTGCCTTTGGAATAAGAGGCAGAAAAGTTGAATTTAGTCCTCCACTTATGTTACCTTTTCTCCTCATGTCATCCACCATCTCAAGGGGGTCTTCCCCAACCAGATAAAAAAACAAGGTAAATAATTATGTTGTCCACCCGTCTAGGCCCAGGATCTTCTCTATTTTGAAATGTAGTAGCACAGACTTTAATTCCTCCAAAGTGACAGGGTTGTAGAGGGGACCCGCTTCCTCCTCGCTAACCATCGTGGGATAAAGACTTGCTATCTTGACTTGATCATTTATATTATTGTTTGACTAGGCCTAAAAAAAATGTATATAGTAGTCAGTCTCTTCTGCCCTTATCACCCCCTGATCTGTAAGGATGATTCTGTTTCTATCCAAAATTTCCCAAACATGTTTCTGATTCATGTTATGGTTGGCCACCTTATGGAAAAATCTTGTATTATTGTCACCACTTTTGATCCAGGTCGCTCTGTTGCGCAGTCTCCAAGACACCTCCTCCTCGCGTAAGAGTTTGTTCCTTTTACATTCCAGCTCTCGAAGAAGATGTTCCTCCTCCGGATTTGTGGAATCCCCAATTAATTTCATCAAATTTTCTTTTATCTCAGCTTCCAGGTTTTCCAAAAGTTCCTTGTCTCTCGCCTTAACTTCTTTAACCCATATTTTTGTTTGACACTTTAGTTCCTTTAACTTCCAAACAAGTTTACATTGCTTATCACCTTCCATGATAAAATGAGGATCTTTCCATACATTATGAACCAATGCCACATCATCTTTATCATGCAGTCAATTAGCATTTATTTTAAAGGGGTAAGACTTGTAAATAGGGGGGATTTCCAACTGTAAAAGGATGGGGGCATGATCTGAAATAAAGGGATATTCTACCCAATATATGGATAATCCCATTGTTTCCAATAAACCTTCTGAGACCATACACCTGTCAAGATGTCTTCCTATGGCTTCTTGACCAGACCGACCATTCTGCCACGCTGGAACCACTTTAATCGGCTTAATATCAATCAACTTCTCCAAAAGAAATAATTCTCTGTAGTAATCCTCTGTCAACCCAATAGCGAAAGAGCCACCCCAATTCTCATATGAGGAGACAATCATATTCAAGTCACCAACAATAATCAAATTGTTGATGGATAAGATGCCACTATCAGCCAAAGAGCTCCAGAACAACTTCTGGTCTAAACACGGACCATACACATTTAGTAGGGCGATCTCTCTTTGGTTGATAACACACCTGCATGTTAAAAAAATACCTCCGATTATAATAAAAGGAACCAAATCATACAAGTTAGGGTCCCATGTCACTAGTAAACCACCTGAATTGCCAACATAATTTACAACACTCGAAACCCATGAGGGACGGAGGAGGTGCATAAAATCTCTAGCTTTTTGTTCATGAGCAAGGGTCTCTTGTAGAAAGACAATGTCAGGGCAAGTACGATAAAGGAGCCTATGTACTAAGGCAACTTTGAGGGTGCCTCCTATCCCTCTAATATTTAATAAGAGAAATAACATCACTTAGCCTGCGCGAGGGATTTCATTGCCCTAAGAGCCCCAATATCAATGGAGGATAGGACTGTGTCATCAGACTGTTTAGAGAGGCCCGCCAATTTTTTACGTAAACTTCTCATCTTTATGGGCGAATGTTCAATGCCAACGCCTCGAGACCAAGCAGATTACTTACCATCCATATCTGGAATCTTGTGGGGAGTTGAGGTTCTCATTCCCAGCGTAGGTTCAAAGATGGCTTTGCCTAAATAAGTTGGCAGCGACAGATTGTCATTCGAGTCTCTGATATAGAGAATCAAAGAATCGAGAACAACGCTAAGGGTGGAGTCATCCTCATCAGCCTCTCTGAAACCCGGCTCTATTGGGGAGTTTAACGAAGGGGCCGATGGTGGAGACGAAGACTGTAAAGGCCTCTCCCCGATGAAAGGGTTTGAGACTGGGCAAAACTCTGGGATAAATCCGTAGGTTGGGGGACCACCGATGTCAACACCACGGAAGGTAAACTTACAGAAGAAGTAACCAAGGTAGCATCAGCACTGTTGAACTTAAAAGAACTCGATGGTAAAGGGTTAGTAGGATCCTTATCCTTACCAGGACGTCGCGAACCAGAAGAAGTTCAGGATAGTAACCAATTATAATTATTTAATGCCTCCTTCTCCCAGTGCGTTAGAGATGAAAATAACGAAGGGCATAGACTTTGTAACTTACTAGTTAGTGTCGACCGAACCTCCTGTTGTTGTGAAGGGGCATCTCTGGTATGAAGATTCTCGCGTCCAAGAGAATATGCTTCGTCCATATAGTCGGGTGGGTCCCTTTGAAGTTTAGTATTCTCATAAATGTCCTCATCTTCCTTACCAACACATTCACGACGGAGGTGACCCGTTTGGCGGCATATGTTGCAACAAAAAGGTATCCCAAGATAGTCAAGCGATTGTACTAGTCTTCGACCACGCCATTCTATATCAATGGATTCAAGTAACCCACAGTGGATATCCATCTCCACTAGAATTCTGCCCATTTTCCGCGTTGGATCAGTAAGTAACTTAGACTCTAAAGAAATGAATTTTCCAAGAGTATCACCTATAGCCCGCAGGGCCTCTTCATTCCACAGATGTAAAGGAAGATCGGGTAAAAGAACCCACAGATGTCGGAGTTGAAAATGCTTAGTTTTCGGGTTAAAAGCAACCCCCCAATATTTAAGCATCAAGATGCTTCCGCCAAAAACCCAAAGAGAGCTTAGTAATAAGGATGTGTCCTTCGAAAACCTGCACATAAAACTGAGACACCCTTTGGTAAGCTAGAGAATCTATGGCTCGTAACCCAAGAGCGACATCCAATGTTTTTTAACCCATTCCTCAATAAGGTCCTTACTGAGATAGATATAGGATATTCTACCCACCAGCCTACAGAGGGCCATCTTGCACGTTTCTTCTAAACCCACGTCTGAGCCTAGCACCATTCGTTTAGCCTTCCTATTTTCTTTCTATGCCTTTCACCGAATGGTTTTAGGATGTGTCTATTTGTGGGATTTCCTTTGTCCCACCTGGGAATGTCCTTTTAGAACCATCCAGGGAAAAACCAATGGACTTTGTTCCAAAAGTATGATGACTAGGAAAAATAGTTGCAGGAGGCGCTACCAGGGAGCCAGATGGAGGGTTAGTCAAGAGGATACCTGGGAAACCTATAGTAAAAGTCGACGTAAGTGTGTTAGGTGGTAAAACCAATGGGCCATTCCCCAAACTATTTGCCTTGGCATAAATTCCCACTTGTTCCCAAGACAACTTGTCATCGACACTCATAAGTGCCTTGACGTTTCTTTCTACTTCGTTACGTAGGAAGGATCCCATTAACGACCACCTGTAAAACACTAAACTTTGACCAATAAAAGGACTGACAAGAGTTCAGTTTTCTAGAGAATAAATTAATAGCAGAGGGGGGTCGAGACCCAAAGGGTCACCAACTCGAAAAAAATAAGAAAGGTCGTAAATACACATTAACGTTGATGGACGCCAGGGCAGGTAAAATTGGAACCAGAGTTAAAGGAAGTGAGATAAGAAAAAACAGCTCTAAAACCCTGAAACTTGTAACAGAGCTAACCTGTTCCGTGATTATATAGCCTAAAGTCTAACCGAGTTAATTGCTAACGTAGTCTAAAACAAACCACTGCCATTATTGGGTCGCTTCCAAACTTCCAGATTCCGAGTATGTTTTAACTTATACTTTGTGCTTTGCATGATCATGATATTTTATTCCATTACTTTTTAATTCATCAGTGGGACTTTGCATTTTCATGAGGTGGGTTTTTACATTTTCATGAATTCAATCTGGATTTTAACTTATACTTATCGCTTTGCATAATCATAATATTTTGTCTCACTATTTTTTTTAATTTATCAATGGAACTCTGCATTTTCATTAGATGACTTTTTACATTTTTATAGATTGAATTTGGATTTTATTTATTAATGGCTTTCTACATTTTTATGACATTTGTTTCTGCATTTTCATGGTTCCAATTTGGATGGTAACTTTTCCGAGATGGATTTCTACATTTTCATAGTTCCAATTTGGAGATTTAACTTTTTTGAGTTATGTGATGTTATGATTGTATAGGTCTTTACAATAAGGTTCTGGGATTTTTTTTAACGTGTCTAACTTACATTAAAGTGCTATA
>SNQJ01S0024834.1:64514-83200 GCA_010110895.2 Picea sitchensis | reverse complement strand
AATGGATAAATTACTAATTGGACAAGTGGTTAGAAGTTGGTTAACCCTAAAATAAGGAAAGTGGGTTAAGATGGTTAAAAGGTAACCCCTTGAGGAAGCTACATGAAAGTATAAATAAGAGGCAAGACTCTCTCATTTTACATAACACCTGAGCATATTGAATATATATAGGTGACTGAGGTAACCAAAGGATATCTAAGCCAAATTTCAGAGAGAAGGTGAAGTAAAGAAGGCCAAAATTCAAGGGAGAAAATGGTAGACCTTATTCAATTCTGGTTTATTTAGGAGAGAGGACTTGTACATAATGCCCCGTGCTCAATATTTAACATCAGATTCTGAAATTTGTACAAAGGAAACTATAGCTCGTACTCTTTCCAATCCAATTTGTCTCACTTCATTTGGATTCTCTATGAAGTTGTTATGCCTATTTTACTCGAAACACTTGTTTATGAATAGCTTCACGACTAGTCAAAACCATATCTTCCACATAGTGTATCTACAAAATTATAGCGAATAAAGAGATGAAATTTTTACCACAGGCACCTAGATATGTATTCTCAATAGCCTATGAATTTCACCATCTGAAACGTTCTAGAAACAAAGTTATAACGATAATGGTGAAATGACCTATAAATAACATACCTTATAACACATCACCAAGAGACTTCATCCTCCCTTGAAATTTGGTCTTCTTTACTTCAGATTTCCTCTGAAATTCGACTTATATCTCCTTGTTCATTAACAAACTTTTGTGTGTTTAAAAATGAATGTATAATGAGACGTATTTATACCCTTTATGTCACTTCCTTTTAACATTAGGGCCGACATGTAGTTTCTGCTTCAATTCACATTGTCATCTTCAAAAATTTATTTCTCCTCAATCCTGAGGATCCACGTGATGTGCCACATACCACCGGAAGCGACATGACTTATACTATCCATTTATGGGTGTTGTATCTACATGTGTAATTTGTTAGAAATTAATGGATGTTCTCGTTTAACCATAGACAATATAACAATATTGTCACCCAACCATAGGCCGAAGCCACCCCCAAGCACCTTAACCTTGACAGAGAATGATTCTGGAAGAAAACTAATAACCAACCACGGCATAAAGATAACCAAGACTAATGAGAAATTCCAACCATAACCAATAGAAAGTCTGAGCCTAAACCATAAATACAGATTGCAGCAGCTGCAGCTACTCCCCAAAATTGCGCACGTGCCCAGTTTATGCACTGTGCACTTCTTCCCAACTGAAATTTTGAGTTGTCTGGTACAAAATGAGGTTTGGATACTTGTATTTATATTGTTTTCCTGATTTTTTTGGGCCGACTTCTCATTCTAGATGCTAAATACTTAATATTAATTATTTCCTTGAGCCAACTTGTTTTCTAGGGTTAGGTTTAATTCTTTAGTGTTTCTTCTTGCTTCATGGAATATTATATTCTCGTCAGGGTTACACGTGGAGGTAAATACCTCCCGCGGCTACCATAATATCAACACTCCCTCCTAGTTAGGGAGGTATTGAAGGTAATGGTCTTGAGCACAAACATACCATTCAACTGGTATCATCATCAGAGTTGTATAGACTATATCATGATTAGATCACGAGCACCATCATAACTATCATCTAATAGCATCGACTACATCATCTCTCGAAACCATACTCTATCTAAGTAGTCAGGAATGATGCTGAATAAGTCACTCACTCCACAGAGTGATACAAGAATCATTATTCTAATATGGGCATACGTCCTAGAAGAATGACTATCCCAACAAATGTTAAAAAAAGGCTACGCCATGGATTATAGATACCATTCCTATAGGAATGTCAATATAGGACTATTTTCTAATCAAGTTATAGAGATATATCTCAACCTGTATGCCTTAGAAAATATCGGTCTCGAACCATTTTCCTAATCGAGCCATAATCTGTGCCTTAGGAAAATACTAGTCCATGACATGTCAAAAAACTGTCAACCTGGACCATTCTCCACAGAGAGAATACCTATCCACCAACAATTTGTTCTATCTGGACCATTCTCTGCCTGGAGAATGTATGTCCACAAGCACACTAACTATCCATCTAGCTAATAATAATTTTCAATACTACTGATAGTCTACATGGAAATCAGAACAATGTCATTCAATAGAACACAACTGTGTCTATACAGAGTAGTACACAACTACAATCCAGTGGTACACTACCACACCAGGTATCACACAACTACTTAATCAATGACACATAGTCACAACTAGTGGAACACATCCACCACAGTAGCATACATCTATTGTCCAGAGACATATAGTCTCCATATTAATCATATCATCTGATATCAACCTACACAGAAAAACAATATCATGATATAAAATGAGTCATATGGGCCATTTTTCCACTCACATCTGTGAGATATACAAGAGAATCTACCCTCAAAAAGTAAAACATCAGGCATGATCTATCTAGACTATTCTTCTCAAGCATAGAAGAATAATTGTCCTTATTTCTGAGCTTGGAGCATTCACTTATCTGGTCCATTCCTTTGGCACTAAACAAAGTGCAACCTAGAGAGAATGAGTCTGCCCTAGGGAATGTTTGTCCCTTATTGTTGAACCTGTGATGGAGGAGCATCGTGCAAAGCCCAAAGCATGTGACTAAGACAAAGAAATAGCTGGACGCGTGGAGGAAGAAAAAGAACACGTTTTCATAAGAACCGTTTTGAATTATGAACTTAAAAGGCATTGATGTAATAGTTAGGAAGATGGTGTACTTTGCATTTATATCTTGGAGGTTGTAAACATATCTTGAGCGATTGCTCTCATCTATAGAACATTAAGGCATTTAATTATGTTAAATGTAAGAGTAGGTAGATATGAATGTTAGATTAGACAGTTATAGAACATAGGAGGGAAAACAGATATAGACACCCTCTCTCTTGTATTAATGTATCATTAACATTAGCATAGCACAGAAGAGGAGAGTTGTAGCAGAGAGTTGAAAGGAAGAACCCATGTACAAGAGCTTTGAATTAATATATGAAGCTTTGAGTCAGATTTCATGGTGTTATGATGTTTTCTGTTTATACATGGTGAATGGTATGCTTACAGTTGTTTTATTCTCTCTGTTATGCATTTTCTTTAATACTGTGTTGAATGTATGATTTCATGATGAATGTTTGAAGTCTGAGAGAGAAAGAGAATGAGTTTCAATTGTTTCTCTTCCTAAGTGAGAGAAGTTCCTGCAAGGAGTGCAGTGAAACGTCTGCAAGGTGTGCGTTGACAAGGGTTCTGATTTTTATCTCAGAAAGCTCAGGAGAGATATCGTTGTTCTCATTCCGACATAAGTGCAGGTGGAGCACAGACTCTGTGCAAGGTGTGTGCACGTTAGTCGAGACCTTAACCTTATCAACTAAGGTTGAAAGGTAAGGGACTGTTGTTGCAGAGGGTGCACAGAGCCGAAGAATCCAATACTTGGAAGTATTTGAAAGAGTGCCGCAAGGAGTGCACGCAGGAGTCCTTTTTGAGACTCAAGTTTGCAAGAGAAAGCTCAGGAGAGTTAGTACCTTTGAAGTGTTAAGAGGGATACAGAGTGAAGTCGCTTTGCATAAGCCAATTTTAGACGAGGAACATTGGTTCATTTCACAGAAGTCTTCAAGGAAGGAACCAGTGGTTGAAATTCTCTGTGGAGAGCTCACGAAGTTGCGAGGACCGTAGGATCCAGAAAAGATGCAAGGTGTATAGGGGTGGACAAACCCATCACTTTGGTATCAGGAGTCAATGTGGACCATTGATCGTGATCTATTGTGAGCCATCAGATCATTTCGGGGATTCAGAGTTCATAAGTCTGAAGTGTAAGACAAAATTCGTGGTCAGTCTAACTCCTGAATCATGAAAAGAATTGTTAAGTGAAGGATTTCAGAATTTGAGATTACAAAGTGTTAGGGGGACGGTAGTTGGAGGCTTGTTCAAGTCCCAAAATCCGGGAAGAGAGAAAGGTGGCAAGAGTCCACGTCAGAGATAGAAATCATTTGAGTGGACAGGTGGTGTGTCTTCATCAAATAGGTAGAGTCAAACCTTGTTGAGCGTTTTGGGGTTTTAAAGGTCGAAGGATTGGGAGCCTTGCATCCGGATTCGTGAAGTCGCGAAGTCCGAAACCCCGATGAAGTGAAAATCCCATTGGGAATCCAACCTTTGTTGAACGCATCAGAATTTGGCATTTCAGGTATCGGAGGTTGTAGAGACAGGAACTCTCGACAACAAGGATCATGAAATCCCGAAACCCGAAGTCTCGGTTTGGCGAAGGGCGCAATCTTATTGAGATCGGGAGACTTGAGTGGTGCTTTGTGGTTGATCACATGGGGCATACTCATAAGGACCTATGGATACACCATCGAGTGTGTGAGGGATTCCCTGTGGGGAAAACCAAAGAGTCAATCAGACTCAGGAAGGAAGATTTAGAACGATCCTGCATGGACATTGACCTGAGGGTTCGGGGGTCTACATCATTTGGTATCAGAGCTTGACTCTGTTTGTATATTTCAGATGGAGGAAGAAAGAGGAAGAGGAGTACTCTGATAAGCACAAAAGTGGTATCAGAGCTGCATAACAAGTCTTTGCTTTCTGTAGCAAAGAAAAGAGAACCATTTTCAACCATGTCGCCGAGGAGAAGAGAAAAACCAATGCTTGATCCAATAGTGGAGAGGGAAATGCGTGAACTACATGCCAGGCTTGATGCCATGGAGACAACACAGAGGCGCATAGTCGATGTTGGGGATATCAGGGAGGCTGAAAGTGAAAATGAAGTTGGAAACGAAGGAGAAGAAGCTGCAGTCGAAGATGTTGCAGATGAATTCCTATTCAGGGTTGTTGCAAGGATAGGTGCTAGAGAAAAAATGGACATTCCAGTGTATGAGGGAAACCTGGATGTTGAAGAGATTCTAGACTGGATTAGAGCTCTGGATAAATACTTCGACTATGAGGATGTCGAGGAAGATAAGAAGGTCAAACATGTTGTCGCCAGTCTTAAAGGGCATGCAGGACTATGGTGGGATGAATTGCAGGCTGGCAGACGCTGCAAAGGAAAGCATAAAATCAAAAGCTGGGATAGAATGGTTGCGAAGATGAAATCCAAATTCATACCCAAGGACTATCAAATTACTCTGTTTCAAAGGATGCATAATTTGAGACAGAAGATGATCTCAGTGAAAGAGTACACTGAAGAGTTCTATAAGATAAACATCAGAGCAGGTCATTGGGAAAGTGATGATGAAAAGGTTGCCAGATACATGAATGGTCTGAGATATGACATCCAAGATGAGATGAGCATGATGATCATTCGAATTGTAGAAGATGCTTATCAGATGGCTCTGAAAGCTGAAGAGAAGTTGAGACAAAAGCAAGGTCAAAGAGGCCAAGGAAGAAGTCAAGCCAGAGGCAAAACAATTGCCCAAGACAGAACTCATAAATCTAAAGAAGAGGGGGAAGCTCACAGAGAGGGTAGTATGCTGATAGAAATACTTTTCCTCGAGCTAGAGGAAGAGGAAAAGGCCAAGGAGGTGAAGTGAAATGTTTTGTCTGTGGGAAAAACAGACATAAATCTTATGAGTGTCCTGACAGGAAGAAATAAGGTGGTGAGACTCAATTGCCAAAGCACAAGGATGGAATGTTGAGGCTGAATATGCTGAGGGCGGAAGATCCTTGATGATGAGGAAAGTTCTGTTGAAGCCGGAGAAAGAGGCAAAGAACCCAGCCCAAAGGAACAATCTGTTTCAGACTGCTTGTAAAACAAAAGACAGGGTATGCAAAGTCATCGTGGACAGCGGTAGCACAGACAATCTTGTTTCTCCAGAGATGGTAGAAAAGATGGAGCTAGAGACTATCGTACATCCAAGCCCATACAGAGTTTTGTGGCTACAAAAAGGACATCAGGTAAATGTCACTAAACAATGTTTAGTTGAATTTAAAATAAGGGGATATAAGGATGAAATATTATGTGATGTCATTCCCATGGATGTTTGCCATCTATTGTTGGGTAGACCATGGCAATATGACAAGAATGTGGTTCATGATGGGAGAAAGAACACGTACACCTTGGAGAAAAATGGGAGAACGCACATGTTGTTGTTGATTAAGGACAAAGAAGTAAAACCAGAGGTGAGAAAAACTGTACTTCTCATGAGTGGGAAGGAACTTCTTAATGAGGTTAAGAAGAAGGAAGACACACAATTTATTGTGGTCAGGAAGCCCAGAATTGTTTTGACTAGTACAAGAATAGATGATTTACCAGAGGAAATCCAGAAGTTGCTGGAAGAGTTCGCTGATATAGTAGTGGACGAACTACCTTGTTCGTTGCCACCGATCAGGGGTATAAGACATCACATTGATCTTATACCTGAAGCCAGTTTACCAAACAAAGAAGCGTATAGATTGACGCCGCAGGAGAATGAAGAAGTCAAGAGACAAGTTTAGGACTTAATGGACAAGGGATTGATTAAAGAAAGCTTGAGTCCATGTGATGTTCCAACAGTACTCAACCCGAAGAAAGACAAAGGCTGTAGAATGTGTACCGAATCAAGGGAAATCAATAAGATTACCATCAGATATAGATTTCCATTGCCAAGGATGGATGATTTGATGGATTGCTTGAGTGGAGCAAGATTTTTTTCAAAGATTGATTTGAAAAGCAGATATCATCAGATTCGCATGAGAGAAGGTGATGAATGGAAGACAACATTCGAGATGAATGAGGGGTTGTATGAATGGCTTGTCATGCCATTTGGTTTAACGAATGCACCCAGTACTTTCATGAGATTGATGAACAAAGTCCTGAAGGATTTCATAGGGAAATTCGTCATTGTATATCTTGATGATATATTAATTTTCAGCAAGACAGAAGCAGAGCACTTAAAGCATTTAGTCACAATGATGAAGAGATTGCAGCGAGAGAAATTGTTGATAAATATGAAGAAATCATCATTTCTGAAGACAGAGCTCATTTATTTGGGTTTTGTTATCTCTGCAAATGAATTGAAGATGGACCCGGAAAAGGTGAATGCAATCAAGAATTGGCCATCGCCGAAAAGTGTGTTTGAAGTTCGAAGCTTCCATGGTTTAGCTAGTTTCTACAGGAAATTCATATGAAATTTCAGTGGGATTAGCACACCAATGATGGATACAGTGAAGAAAAGACATAAATATTTTCACTGGACAGAGGAAGCAGAGAAGAGTTTCAATCCACTGAAGAAGAAGATCACTGAGCAACCAATTTTGGTTTTGCCATATTTCAGCAAGACATTCCAGGTCAAGTGTGACGTGAGTGGATTTGCAATAGGAGCGGTCTTGAGCCAAGATGACAGACCGATCACATACTTCAGTGAAAAACTAAATGCAGCGAAGGTTAAGTACTCCACATATGACAAGGAATTCTATGCGATCATACAAGCGCTAAAGAAATGGAGACATTATTTGGTTCCCAAAAAGTCTGTTTTGTACAATGATAATCATGCTTTACAATTCGTGACTCAATAGGAGAAGTTGAACCAAAAACATGCTAAATGGGTTGAATTCATGCAGAATTTCACTTTTGTAACTAATCATATTTCTGGAACTGCTAACAAATTCGTTGATGCTTTGAGAAAGAAATGTTTGCTTATGCAGGAATTCAAAGTCAAAACTTTGGGTTTTGATAACCTTAAAGAGATGTACATGGAGGATCCAGATTTTAAGGAAGCATATGAGGCATCTGAGAATCCAATTCTCAGGGACATAAGCCAATGGATTGAATACATGATCCAGGATGAATTATTGTTCAGGGGCAATCAGCTATGTATTCCAAAATGCTCCATGAGGGAGAATTTGCTAAAAGAAAAACACAGTGGAGGATTGGCCGGACACTTCGGTCATGACAAGACATTCTCAAAGTCTAATGGCTCATATTTTTGGCCAAGGATGAGGACATATGTTAAGAAATTTGTGGACAAATGTAGGATTTGTCAGCACACAAAAGGGAAAAGGCAGAACACAAGGTTATACCAGCCATTACCCATACCTGCAAGGCTGTGGGACGCAGTGAGTATGGATTTTATATTGGCAATGCCAAGAACACAAAGATGATGTGATTCAATCTTTGTGGTAGTCGACATATTTTCAAAGATGGCACATTTCATACCATGCCAGAAAACCAGTGACACAACTCATATTGCGAACCTGTTTTTCAAGGAAGTCGTCAGACTTCACGGCTTGCCAAGGAGTATTGTTTCTGATCGAGATACCAAGTTCGTGGGACATTTCTGGAGGAATTTATGGAAAAATATGGGGAAAAGATGAGCATCGTGCAAATCCCAAAGCACACAAATAAGACAAAGAAATAGCTGGACGCACAGAGGAAGAAAAAGAACACGTTTTCATAAGAACCGTTTTGAATTATGAAATTAAAAGGCATTAATGTAATAGTTAGGAAGATGGTGTACTTTGCATTTATATCTTGGAGGTTGTAAATAGATCTTGAGCAATTTCTCTCATCTGTAGAAAATTAAGGCATTTAAGTCTGTTAAATGTAAGAGTAGGTAGATATGAATGTTAGATTAGACAGTTATAGAACATAGGAGGGAAAACGGATATAAACACCCTCTCTCTTGTATCATTGTATCATTAACATTAGCATAGCACAGAAGAGGAGAGATGTAGCAGAGAGTTGAAAGGAAGAACCCATGTACAGGAGCTTTGAATTAATATATGAAGCTTTGAGTCAGATTTCATGGTGTTATGATGTTTTATGTTTATACATGGTGAATGGTATGCTTATAGTTGTTTTATTCTCTCTGTTATGCATTTGCTTGAATACTGTGTTGAATGTATGATTTCATGCTGAATGTTTGAAGTCTGAGAGAGAAAGAGAATGAGTTTAAATTTTTTCTTTTCATGAGTGAGAGAAGTTCCTGTAAGGAGTGCAGTGAAATGTCTGCAAGGTGTGCATTGACAAGGGTTCTGAGTTTTATCTCAGAAATCTCAGGAGAGATACCGTTGTTCTCATTCCAGCAGAAGTGCAGGTGGAGCACAGAAGCAGTGCAAGGTGTGTGTAGGTTAGTCAAGACCTTAACCTTATCAACTAAGGTTGAAAGGTAAGGGACTGTTGTTGCAGAGGGTGCACAGAGCTGAAGAATCCAATACTTGGAAGTATTTGAAAGAGTTCCGCAAGGAGTGCGCGCAGGAGTCCTTTTTGAGACTCAAGTTTGCAAGAGAAAACTCAGGAGAGTTAGTACCTTTGAAGTGTTAAGAGGGAGACAGAGTGAAGTTTCTTTGCAGAAGCCAAGTTCAGACGAGGAACATTGGTTCATTTCGTAGAAGTCTTCAAGGAAGGAATGAGCAGTTGAAATTCTCTCTGGAGAGCTCGCGAAGTTGCGAGGACCGTAGGATCCAGAAAAGTTGCAAGGTGTAGAGGGGTGGACGAACCCATCACTTTGGTATCAAGAATCAATATGGACCATTGATCTTGATCTATTGTGAGCCATCAGATCATTTCGGGGATTCGGAGTTCGTAAGTCCAGAGTGTAAGCCAAAATCTGTGGTCAGTCTAACTCCTGAATCACGAAAAGAATTGTTAAGTGAAGGATTTCAGAATTCGGGATTACAAAGTGTTAGGGAGACGGTACTCGGAGGCTTGTTCAAGTCCCGAAATCCAGGAAGAGAGACAGGTGGTGAGAGTCCACGTCAGAGATAGAAATCATTTGAGTGGAACGGTGGCATGTCTTCATCAAATAGGCAGAGTCAAACCTTGTTGACTGTTTCGGGGTTTTTGAGGTCGAATGACTGGGAGCCTTGCATCCGGATTCGCGAAGTCGCGAAGTCCAAAACTGCGATGAAGTGAAAATCCCATTGGGAAGCCAAACTTTGCTAAATGCATCAGAATTCGGCATTTCGATTTTTGGAGGTTGTAGAGACAGGAACTCTTGACAACAGGGATCACGAAATCGTGAAACCTGAAGTCCCAGTTCGGCGAAGGGTGCGATCTTACTGATATCGAGAGACTTGAGTGGTGCTTTGTGGTTGATCACACAGGGCATACTCATAAGGACCTGTGGATACACCGCTGAGTGTGTGAGGGATTCCCTGTGAGGAAAACCAAAGAGTCAATCATACTCAAGAAGGCAGATTTAGAACGATCCTACGCGGACCTCGACCTGAGGGTTCGGGGGTCTGCATCAACCTGGACCATTCACCTAAGTGGGCCATTCCTACGACACTAAACAAAGTGAAACCTGGAGAGAATGAGTCTTCCCTACGGAATGACTGTCCAGACCATTTCCTAAGGAAATGATTGTCCTGCACCAACCTCCAAAACATACCATTCTTCAAAACTGCTCACAACTATGAACTTCGAAAGAATGACTTCCCAATGAGGCAGACCATTCTACTTGACAATTACTGAGAGTGATTGTAAAGAAGAAAGACTGCCCTAGGTTGTTCCCCCACACTATCCACAAGGGGAATCATTGTCTATGGTACATCAACAATCTATCGAACCATTTTCATTAAGAAAATGACCGTCCGATCTGGACCATTTTTGGAACTAGAAAATTCTTGTTCGACAGAAATCTCAAACCACTTTCTGAACTGGAAAGGAACTTCTCATCCTGTGCCATTTTTCGAACTAAAAAATGATTTTCCATAAATCAATAGCACATCAGTACTCCCTCCCAACCTGGGAGTCATCTCTTCCCTTTTCAATAAGGAAGTCGTCTCCATGAGCTCCAGCTTGTTTCTTGAATATGTAAAATTTTTCATCTTGGACAGAGGCTTTACCAAAATATCTGCAATCTTCTCATCTGTGGAGATATATATATTGGAGAACCACTTCTCTTTTCTTGACTTCATCACAAAGAATGTAATTATCGATTTCAATGTAGTCTGGTCTGTCTGGAACACTGGTTTTCTCTAAAGGATTCATATAGCTCTGATAATTACAGTAAATCATGGTTGGATTCAACTCTTTTGTTTCCTGCTAGCTCATAACATCGTGGCAAGGCTCAAACTGGAACATATCCAAGTGGAAATTCTTTTGTCATAATGAGAGTTTTTCATGGATTAGAAATCCATCATCCTGGACTTCTGAGTAACCATTTGATACAATATCTCTGTTATAGAAATTTTTCACCACGCTTTTGTTGTGCATTGGAGGCTCTGCACCAAGTTGTTTGAATCCATACAATATCTTCTTCCATCTGCATACAAGAGTCTCTTTTTGGTATACCTCAAAACCTTGAGGTTTCTCTACATACGCTTCTTTGTTCAATTACTCTGTTGAGGAGAACAATCCTTACATTCATCTGATGTGAACTCCAACCCATGGATATTGCAGGAGATATAATGGCTACATATGTTTGGTTACTGGAACAAGCTATCATCATAGTATTCTCCCTCCATCTGGGGGAACCTTTAGTTATGGATCTCGCAATGCTTCCATTCATAAGTCTTCCATACATTGTTCTAAATCACAACCTCCATTTCTTTTTCTTGATTGTTTCTAGTGGGTTCAGACGAAGCTGGTAGTCTTGTGATTCTTGATATAATGAATGGTTGTTCTTGATTTTTCTTTCTCACTTGGAATCTTCATGTTATTCTTCATGTTTCTCCTTAGCTCTCGGGTCCATGGAGTTTTCTATAGATTCCATGCCCTGAAGATTCTAACTTCTTCCTTTCATCATAGGATCATGGATGTGGATGGACAACCAGGGATACTTTAAGGCTTCTTTTCAAAGAATACCTATTCTAAAGTCAAACTGAACACGTGTTGCTTCTCACGATTGTTTCCATCAATGGGAATATGGATAGTTACTTCATAATTCTTGGCATATCATATTATTTAGGATTAGCTCCCTCCTAGTCCTTGCTTCATGGATGAATGTATACTCTTCTTTTGGAATTATATAATCAACTCCCTCCATCTAAGAGAGTCCACGCTTTCGTCTGCATCTTTATTTCCTTCTGCAAAGTGTCACAAGTATTTTTCTAATTTCCCTTTTGATTGCTTACTTCTTTCGGTTTTTACTTCTTCCAGGTTTCTTCAAGTTTGTTTCTGATTTCGTCTTATCTTGCAGATGTTACTTATGTTAATAGCTTCCACATTAATTTTTACTAAGGGTTGTCGATGTACTTCATCTTTTCATGTGTATTTCTTGACTTGTAGTCATCATGATAGTAATCCTTATCTTGTTGTTCTTCCATAGGTATTTTTTCTCTTTGAACATCTTATCTTCAAAGAAATATATATGCAAGATATGTACAAAAACTATGTAAACATGGTATGTACAAGAATTATGAAGAGTATTGTTACCTTGTCTTAGAAGAAGAAGTTTGTTTTATCCTGCTTGGCCTTCTTTGAGGGTTCCCTTTCTTTAGCAAATGATGCTTCGTGTGTTTCCTTCCTTTTCTTTAACTCGGGACAATGATTCTTGTAGTGACCACATTTTTTACAATTGAAGCATTGTCTTTTTGGCATATCTTTCTCTTTATTTGGCTTCTTCTTCGAAGCAAACTTATTTTTGTTACTGAAATTCTTGAACCTTTTTGTGAAAGCTTGATCACCGTATTTCTTTTGGGGTTTCTCTTTTGCACTAATCCTTGATTCTTCTTGTGCACAACAAGTCCAAAGTTCTTCAAATGTGGGATACTCCTTCCTTGTGTTCATGCTTGCGGAAAATGCATCCCATGTCTTGGGAAGATCATTGAGTACTATATTTACCAGTTCCTTCTCTGAAATGATCTCTTCAATAGCTTATAGTTGATCTCTTAACTGAGAGATTCTCACAAGGTATGATGTTATGTTGTCATCATCGTTCATTTTCATGTCACAGAGCTCATTCTTCAGACTCATTACTTATCCAATGTTTTTTATTTAGAAAAGGTTTGTTAGGGAATCATACATCTTCTTAGATGAGTCAAGATGGGAGATGTAGGGTATCAAGTGATATTTTATAGAGTCCACTATGATACTCATGGAATTGATGTCATTGTCTTTGAAATTCTCCATAACTGCAACATTTTGAGGTTCCTTCTCTTTTCCTTCTTCAAACTGTGGTTCCACGATCTTTCCTTTCATGATGTCCAACACTTTATTCTTGGCAAGGATGAGGTCAATCCTTGTCTTCCACACTCTAAAGTTAGAAGTCTCTTCTAACTTGTTTTCTGACTTCATAGAGTAAGTCATAACTGCTTTGACTTGGTCAATCTTTGACTTTGACCAAAAACTCAAACTTGACGTATTGGCTTGCTGAGAATACCAGGAGGTGTGTTAAGCTAGGGGGCACTAGGATATCCAAAAATTAGGTCAATCTCTTTACTTAAGGTGCCTCAGCAAGAGGGTTAGGGTTTCGTTGTTGCAACAAAAACTGGCTGCAACTGCAACTACAACTGAGAAAATCCTCCCATTCTATCTTCCAGTGGTTAGACTATCTGAAGATAGTGTGGGCCCATAACTTGTTAGAAAGTAATGGATGTGCTAGTTTAACCATAGACAATATAACAATATTTTCACTCAACCATAGGTCGAAGCCACCCCCGAGCACCTTAACCTTGACAAAGAATGATTCTGGAAGAAAACCAATAGACAACCACAACTAATGCATAAAGATAACCAAGACTGATCAGAAATTGCAACCATAACCAATAGAAAGTCTGAGCCTAAACCGGAAATATAGATTGCAGTAGTTGTCGGCTGCAACTGCTCACCATACTTTCTCACTTGCCCAGTTTCTGTAGTGCACACTTCTTCCCAGCTGAAATTTTGAGCTGTCTGGTACAAAATGAGGCATGGTTGCTTGTATTTATACTGTTTTCATGAGATTTCAGGGCCAAATTCTCATTATGGATGCTAAATACTTAATATTAATTATTTCCTTTAGTCGACTTGACTTCTAGGGTTAGGTTTAATGCTTTAGGGTTTCTTCTTGCTTTTTGGAATATTTTATTCTCATCAGGGTTACACGTGGAGGTAAATACCTCCCATAGCTACCATAATATCAACATAATTTCCTTCATGTCTATCTATTTTGATCAATTGTGGGGTCCAAAAGGCAATGGCTAGGGTTGACATCAATGACAACAACCAATGACTAGGGTTGACATCAATGACAACAACCAATCTTCCAACTAGGTTTTGTGGTAGATTGGACAGAGACTTGGTGAGTATATAATCTACCAATCACTGATGAAGCTGAAGGTTGATATGAAGAAGCACCTCCAATGCCACCAGAGCCACCACTAGATGCCATATTGTGGATGATAGGTAAGGGAGAGAAAGACGGACTAGATGAATCTGACAAAGTTCTCCTTAGAGCACTTTGTTGGGTTGACAATACAACATTCCTTCTTCCTATTTCAACAATAGGATTAATTTCCGGTGATAAACCTCTTCTTCTCGTAGAAAAACGAGGGTCTAAGGACATGAAAAGAAGATCAAAACTGAAGGAAAAAGAAATATATGGCTAATTCCTAGGTTGTCTTTGCCTAGCTTCCCAACGTTCTTGGGCACTTATGTATTTTTCAATTGATGCCCATGAGAGATTAAGCTCAACCTGAGTATTAGCGATATCTAATATGGTATTAAGCAAGTTTAAAGCAATGATGGTCTGATCTTGAAGATCTGGCTCAATATTGGGCTGCCTTGCCACAGGTACAATCATTAAGAAATGAAACAGTCAAAGAATCAATATCAGAAATGTAAATATATTCAATGATAATCAAGCATAATAATCTTACTCAAGCATTTTCAGATCTTGCTTGGCTAAGGCAAGATAGATGGGAATATCACCCTATGTTTATAGCCTCAAATTTGTTTCTTAATCTACAAGTATTAGTTACAACGACTTAGGTTGATTTTCTTATAAATAAAAGATTGTTGTAAAATTCAACATTTTTATACAATTTTCTGAATACAACACATGCAAAATTAATTGTGGAGACAAAAGCAAAAATACCAAGTCACATATTAACACATATGAGAAAGAATAGAAATCGCTTATTTCAATCCAAGAAATCAAAAGAGTCGTTCTCTTTACAAAAATCCATGAGGAGTTTGGACCAAAGTCAAACTTACATGTCCCCTATGAAAACAATACAAAAGGACTTCTGACAGAAAGTAAAAAACTGAAATTTAAAAACTGGATCAGCTTGCCACAGATTGTTGCCCACTCAAATCTACACAATATCCTTTATCAGTCATGAAATTTAATTCATAAACAGACAAGTCTACACAGACTATCAAAGATAGATCAACACCTCTGAAAAACAAGTGTCTGAATGATGTAATTCAGCCTTGAACCTCGTTGTCTACAATAGGACCATGTTGTCGTAAAAGAGAATTAGGCTTTTAATGAATGAAAACTGAACTATCTCAATAAAACTCAAGAGCAGACCTTAGTATGCTTTCTCCTTCTATCCTCCTCTTGTTCTTCCTTCTCCTTTTGCCTTTAAGCAATCAAAATTAGTTGAAGTATTTCAACTACCTCTTTTAGTTAAGTTAACTAAAACTCAACTAACTTTTAGTTTAGGGGAATAATTAATATAATCATAATAAGGGTATTTAATAAATAACAACTAGTAGGTGGGACCCCTTGTGACTCCCTTTAGTTCCTTAACAAAAATAAACATAACTAGTCAATTAATCAACTCATCCCTCCTTGTGGATCCCATCATCATTCTCATAATTTGAAAATTAAATATCAATGATATTTCAAACCATATCCAAAAATATAATATCCAAAATATACAAAAATAATATGTTGTCCAAAAGCTTCAACAGTCAACTGTTCTCAACAATCAATAATAAAATATACTCAAAAACCATATTTGGCGCTTCGGAAGGCAATTTTCCCTTTGTTATTGTTGTCTCCTTTTGACTTTTCTGAATTAGCCTTAGGCTATGTGGAGCCTTTAGGCTTGATCTCACTGATAACATGAGAGCAGCCATCTCTCAAGTGCATGTGGGATGAAATGAATTTGGATGAATCACTTGAGGGAGAGGAGGGGGCAATGGAAAATTTTCCTTTATCATGCTTGTGGTGGGATTTGGTTTTGAGTCTCTTGTTTACATGGGAAGACTGTACAGGTGAGTCTGCAAGGAAAATTTGGACAATTGGGTTAATCGATGGAGGAGGAGCAAGTAGATACAAATTGGGCCAGATGCGATGTTGGGAGACTGTTGGGTGAACAATCTCTTGCCATCCGTCATTTTCAGGGACTTCAGGTTGTAATGAGACATGAGGGGGCACAGGGATTCTAGGGACATGCTGGGGTTGAAAGGGAGGCCTTTCTGGCCTAGGTTGGACTACCCCTTGTCCAATCTAGTTGAAAAATCCAACTTGAAAGATTTGGTTTAACTCTTGTGGATCTGCATCAAAATGTATCAAGAATCTAGGCCTTCTAGGGCCTTTGTTCCAATTCTCTCTACCCCTGTTATTTCGGCCATGGCTTTCTCTGCTAAAGAAAATCATCATGTATGCAGAGTTTATTGGAAACTAACTTCTTAAACAAACCATACATGACATATCTTTAAATATGAAACAAATTTTGGCTCAACAAACACATCAGACCCATCCAATCCAATCCATAAAATCATTTAATACTTGCCAATGAGCAGGGGGTGAATAAGGGTTATGGGATATCTGAGGGGGTTGTATTGAGCGGAAAAGTGATAAAATGAAAGAATGTAGAACACGATTACTTCTCAATAAATCATTAAACAATCAATTGTGTTGCAATAACAAAACATATCAATTATAACCCATCTTTGTCTCATCCTTTAATTGTTGCAATACATAGTTTCCATTTAATTTAAATTTAATTTTAAGAACAGGGCATGGAAAGTGAATCTGGGATTATGATGGGATTCGTAATGTGAGAAAAAAGTGAGACAATGACAAGGGACATAATGGATATTGTTCATAAAACAAATTAAATAATGAATAACCATAACTTTGTATTAGAATCAATCCAAAAAGCACCAACATTCATTGTTTCTCAATTTTATATCAAATTGTTTGTTGTTCCAATAATTAACTTTCCCAGAATTTCTCAATTCATAACAGTCTGTACAATCATAACTTATAAACAAAACAACCTTTCCATTCAACGATCATGTTTAACCAAGCATTGATCATTTCTTTCTTTTGTTTTAAAAATAATTAAGAAAATGCACAGTAATATGCTCGACATCTATCCCTGATAATCCATAATGCATCATGATAATAATTAACATCCACTGTTTACCAATTTATAATTGGTCCTAATTAAAATATACACAGGTCTCTTTTCAAATATGAAAAGACTTCCAAAATATGTTCGCTTATACACAGTCTGCATCATATCAATTGACAAGATCTTTCAATGAAACAACAGTCAACCAAAACATAAAACCCGAGCCTTATCACTGTGGATACAACTTCCTTATAAAACCATTTGTAACCTGTATGGTGATCCAATATAATATATGAAGCAGACATAACCAATTACACACATGCATCATTTTTAAAACTGGACATAACCCTGATCGGGCCTAGTAAAAACACACAGGTGTTTCCAATTGCAATCAAGACCACACTGGTAAAACACAGTGAGTGAACCATAATGAAAGAATAAAACTCTCGACTATTATGCAAGCGCATGTTCCCATTTGTAATTGTTCGACCAATTTTATCATAGAAATATGAGAGAGAGACTCAACGAAAAACCTCCATAACCATTTCACTGATAAACCAATATTTGACAACCAAGACGGTGCCCGAAGGGAGCAAAGACAATTGGAAATCGAATCGGGTCTATCACAATCAAATGCAGGGAGAAAAAAAGAGTGCATTCATATTTTAACCATAACACAGAGAGTTGGAGGTCTTCTGAGACTTGTCAACCATAGGAAGAAAACCTTTCGAAAAATCTACAATGGTGAGCCACACAATCTTCTTATTACTCCAAGTCCTGGACGAGACCAATGATTAACACCCAAGGAGAGAAAAGGCAGGCGGATAATAACCCAATGCACATAACACGTTTAATCCTTGCAGAGGTGAGGAAAATTTTAATTGAACAATGGTAGTTATTAAAAGAAACACAATGATATAACATCTCTACCCATTACTTAAGAGCCGAACAACTTGACAAAAACACCCATGAGGATGCAAACATCCTTTTGACATAATGCCAAGATATAACTTGTATCAACCCACAACCATACATGCATATATTAATGTTAGGGCCACCCAAGACTGGATCTTAGAATACTTTGGTGAAAAGACAACAAGAATGGGCCAACGACCATGACTCGGGGTTTGAAGAAATAACACAAAAACTATTGGCAATCCCTCTGCACTGGGTAAGGTTACAATCATGACTGTGAGGGAATGGAATAACTGATGGTAATACACAAAACTAAACCCTCCACCATCAACACAAATCCATATGCACCACCATTCATGTTGAGAACCAAACATCAATATAGCATAGAAAATGTTATGAACATAAATATACATAAATAGATATTCATAACATAATAATAATTAATAAATAATGATTATTAATAATGAAAGGTCATGTCTCAAAGGACATGACTATTGGTAAAGGGCACCCCTGCGTGGGTATATAAACGAGCCCTCATTTTCAATTGTAATCATCTATTATCTATATCTTATTATTCATTC